>OVBE01003086.1:0-28082 GCA_900406425.1 Iberis pinnata
TGAGATCGATCTTGAGTGTGATGGAGAGATCGATCTTGGTGCTTGGAGATCGATCTTTGTAGATCGATGGTAACGAACTGGATTGATCCAAGTAGATTGATGGCAACGAACTGGATTGATCTAAGTAGATTGATGGCAACGAACTGGATTGATCCAAGTAGATTGATGGCAACGAACTGGGATCTATCCTGCAGGTGCTCAGAGGTAAGTTCAGTCCATTCCAATGTTGAGTGCTGAATGCTAAGTGCTGAGTGCTGAGTGTTGAGTGCTGAGTGCTGAGTGCTGAGTGTTGAGTGTTGAGTGCTGAGTGTTGAGTGCTAAGTGCTGAGTGTTGAGTGCTGAGTGCTGAGTGCTGAGTCCATTCGACGTCAAGTGCTGTTTTTCTGAAATTTCTCAAATCCTTCCCAAAAACACCTGAAAGTCCTGAAAACCTCCGAAATGCGTGCATATGCAAATTCTAATGCAAAAGTCCTAAAAACATTAAAGTTAGTGAAAATAACTATAAATATGATGTATGCACGCTTTTAGACCTCAAAATCGATGCTAATTGATAAGTAAAAACCGTGAAAATTCAGAGTCATCATATATTTAATTTTGTTATGATTTATAATATGTTATGATAGTTTATTTCGTATGTAATTTCAAATGCTATGATAGTAGAGAGTAACAAATTTTTTTGCTATTGTTGATTTCTTTTGTGAGGTATGATATTAAAATGTTTTTGTCCACTAGATGATTTTCCAGACAAGTAACCTCAATAAAAACCAACATTTTTCATAACCAAAACCAAACATTCGTAAGTGAACAATACATAAGTCATAAGTTTAAGGTGCAGAACATAAAGCAAAGTGTTAAGAAACATGATAATTATTAGTTCATTAGCCTAATCTTAACTAGCTAACTTTGGACCAAAGTTCTCCATTCCCTCCATGATGCAACAATCAAAAACTTTCATCAATTTAGCAATTGCATATAAAAGATTGAAACAAGAAAACAGAACACTTACATGAGACTGGTGGAACAGTAAGATAGCCTTTGTGAAACCAAACCGATATGTTTATCTCTAACCAACAACAGAAACTAACCCGAGAGAAGGTGTCTAGACGGCCAAATTGTCAAATTTAAATCAATTCGGTATGTCTCCAGCTGATTTATCTGTGTTTCCAATCAGAGGAAAAAGTGATTGAGCCCAAGGACATGAATCAAGTCAAAAGACCTTACACATTAATTACCTCGTCCTTCATTGAAGTTTCAGTGTTTGAATGATTTTGATTATGCTTTGAACGACCCATGTCCTAAACCAAGTCAGACAAAATCTGTAAACATTAATATGTCTCAGAAGATGGTTTAGAAGAAACTATGAAAGAGATTTTGGATTCTAAATACTTAATACTAGAAAGGAAACAAAACACATAAAGACATATAAGTATAGCGAAACATATGTGTAAAGGCTTTCACAAAAAAANAAGCAATCTACAAAGGGACACAATTAAAAGGAATCTACAAAAGTAATAGTTGTTAATAGACAGTTTACCTTTTAGAACGCTTGTGATGATGGATCATCCTCATATCTAACATTCTACTTCCTCCACCACCAACTCAAAATCCCATTTGTCTCCAAGAATGGCTTACTTCTTTAGAGACCTCAGTTTCTCCAGTAAACTTTCACTTTGACTCAACAAGCGAGACAGAACTTCAGTTGCTGCTTTTTTATCAAAATTATCATGCACATGATCCTCTTGGCATTGTTGATAATTGACAGAGGAGTCTATGTGATGTTCAACTTGATAGCCATCAGTTCCTAAGCATGCACATGATCATCTTGGAGACACACCCAACTTATCACCACCTGTTTCCAGACAACAAAAAACATTAACAAGTTGTTTTGATAAGAGAGACTAATTTTTAACAACAAAAATCTCATGAGTCTTACGACTAGTGGTTTAACAGGGCGGACGATTTGGTGAACGTCCAAGTCGCTAAAACTGAGTAAATGCATTTTAGTGGATAAACATGAAACTTTCTCCCAAGTGAGCTTGTTTAAAGTAACTAAGCTTGACTTCCTGTTTAAATTCTAATAACCATGAGACGGTTCCCCAAGGAGAACAAAGGTCTTTTCACCAGGTTTCCTTCCGGGACTTATCCTACCATCATTGTTCCGTTTGATTTGGTGGTTCAGTTTCAACCCCTTATCAGGTTCCACAACAAGTGTGACTGTTACATCTGGTAGGATCTCCTTGATTATGAAGTTTCTGAGGTATTTTTGGTTTACATTCCCTGGATAGTGCTTGAGCATTGGATTGAGCAGAAACACTGGATCACCCCTCTTAAGCTCTGTTGTTGGGGTTTGAAGATCAAAACTGTTTTTAGAAGAGGTTATGCCCTGAGTGGGCTTCAGAGGTGAGATGTGTTCAAGCTGGCTCAAGCTTAGAATCTCCTTCTTCTGAAATGGGCATTTTTTCTCATTAGGTGTTATCCCTTGTTTTATGGTTTATTTTAAATCTGCAGAAACTCTTGCACCTGATTTTTTAATAACCCCAAATTCTTCCGTATGCTCTGAAGTCTTATTTGGGTCCTTCACCAAATCATACTCCAATGAGTCACTGCTTGAGTACTCGTCTTCATGATTATCCTTATCCACCTTATTGATAGAGAATAACTGACCTTGGACTGTAGGCTTCTTTGTTTTTTCCTTGATGTTGAAAATCACCATTGAACCATTCCCCATGTTTAACTTGATGTTTCCTTTCTTGACATTGATCACAACTCCAACCGTAGCTAAGAATGGCCTTCCCAAGATTAGTGCATCTTTTGGTTCCTTGTCCATATCCAACACCGCAAAGTCTGCGGGTATCTCTACAGTCCCAGTCTTGATCGGTAAGTTCTCCAAAAGTCCACGAGAGTTCCTGATGGATATGTCAGCCAAAATCATAGATATATTGGAAGCTTTATACTCATTGAACCCCATCTTGTAATGCATATCTGAATTATCTAAATTCGGCGGAAGTTTGTCTTCAGTAATTTGAATATAGGGATTAATACTTCGGAAGGAGATTAATCTAGTTTCTATCTTTTGAGTTGAGAATTATATTCAAATAAAATCTCTGCATGATAACATGACTTTTAAACCTGAGTACTTGCGGATTGTCTAATGACTGACGCTTTTATTTCATTACAACCGCTTTTATATTATCGTTTTGATTTGTTACAACCAACTTAATTATTTTGTCTTAAATTGATTTAAGATTAAACTGAACTGTGTGCTTTCTGGTCTCTATAGATTCGACACTTTGCTTTACTACATTGATCTGTTCTCTCTAGTATTAGTTTAGGATTAAATTCTTAATCTATCAGAATTTTGGCGCCGTTGCCGGGGACCAATACAGTGCCTTTTAAGTTTTCTTTAGAGTCTAGTCTAAGATCTTTCTTTTTTATTTTTATTTTTATTTTATTTTATTATATAATTGATGGCCATAGATTACAATGATTTGCTACATGAGAAAGACGAAACAGACAAAGATAACATTCAGGATGAGTCATATGAAGAGGAACCATTTGATGAGAGCGTTCTTACCCAAAAACAAAAAAGTATAGTTGGATTATCTTGAAAAAGAATGGCCAACACTGCCCAGAGTTCTCTAGCTATGATTCTTCGAGTATAACTCATCTCACACTGAGCAACACTTAAGGGAAGAGATCTCACATTTGGAGAGATAATGGTAGCTAATAATCTTGAAGAGGTAATATATTAGGTTCCACCAAGCCAACTAGAAGGTATATTTGAGATTAACTCTGAAATTCATGATTATGAATTATGTCACATGCCTAGCATTGATGATATAACTTCTAATTTGCATTCACCCATGATTGTTGAGGAATGTTATGATTTGATATGTGAGTCTCACAAAATAGATACATTGAGGTATGAAACACTTAATAGGATTTATGATGGAATATGTTATGACTTTCATGATCTCAAGTTAAGGTTTTCAATGCGAGATGAGTTTAGTCCACTTCTTAAAAAGTCTTGCATAGGAGATGTGCCTGATGTAGATAAGATCTTGAGTGATTTAGAAAATCCTAAGGTTGAGATGGACTTTAGAAGTGAGAATGATATGTTTTACATGATTGATGGAGATGAAGTTGACTACTTTGTGTTAAACTCGTTTAAACCTGAAGTTGATTTTATATTTCCATCTAATGCATTTGATTCTCATGAGCCTCTAGTAATCAAAGAGCAATTCACGATATATGCTACATATGTTGTCAGCTTCTTTGATGAGATTGATATCTTTTTGCCATGGGCAACATTGTATTTCTTTTTGCATATGTTCTATTGCACTAACAGGAGAAGGAGTAAAGGTGCATTGGCTCAGTCATTTGATTCTCATGATTAGCATATTTTGCTCTGCAGTGAAGCTAACGACTTTAAACAAGCGCTTGGTGGGAGGCAACCCACCTAGATTAGTTTTTCTTTTCTTGTTATTTTCATTTTTCTTGAGTCAGGTCTTACTCTTCTTTTGGATTTATTTTCACACCGGGACGGTGTGAAGTAAGTATGAGGGGGGGGGGGGGGGGGGGGANATGATACTAACTATGTTTTGATGTTTTTGTCTTTAGGGTGAAAATTTTCAAATTTTTCGTTTTTTTTTGTTTAGTTGAGTCTAGTCGAGTCGAAGGAACGATGACCAAAATCTGTAATGATTACTAGCCTAGTGTGAATTCAGGTTCTTTTTCTATTTGATTACTGACTTAGATTAACTGTTGGGCTAAGGATTGGAACCCCATTGATTGATTGATATGCCTTTGAAAGTTCTGATCTTTTGGGTTGTTGGTGAGTTAATGCTAGCTCAATTGTGTTATGAATTAATTTGATCTTAAATTGTCTTACCTAAGGTATTGTCATACTATGAAAGCTAGGTATCTTGTTCTTTAGTATTCTGTAAAACCGACAAGTTCTTTAAGTACGATCCGAGTCCTTTCTCTCTTTCCCTTCAGAAAATAAAAAAACGGTTTAGAAATAAGGTTGAAAGCGTGATCTAGAAATCCGTAGTCAACCCCAGAAAAAAACCGGCACATAAAGAAAAGAAAGAGAAAAAAGAAAGAAAGAAAAGCGCATAAATGCGAAGAAATAATTAAAAAAGCAGTAAGAAAAAAAAAGAGAACTGAGAAAGGGAGAAAAAGGATGAGGACCGGAAGTCGTTTAATGCTTTGTTTAGTATGGGCATTTTTATAGAAGGGATACCCAAGCACGCTGATCGATACCCCATAAGTAAGAATGCACCATTTTACACGTGAATAAATTTAATGAGCTGGTTGAAAGGATTTGATAGTTTGATTGATTCGGGATATAGAGTAGAATGCATATTATTGGTTATGTGGTGGTAAACAGTCAAATTGCAATGGTTGTCTAGGATTAGTGTCTTTAGTTTTTGATACTTGAATTTGGGGTTTATGAGATTCTCTGAATTCCTGTTTGGTCCTTTTCAAACCTCATCTCTAGATTTAATCTTGATTTACTTGAGGACAAGCAAAGATCTTTTAATGCTTTATAGTGGGAATTTATGCTTGCTATTTAGTGTTATCCGAGGTTTTATCTGCAATCTGGTATGTTTTATAGGTTTTTGGGTGTTTTAGACGTTTTGGATGCGAATTGGCAAATGTAGATGCAGAGTCCAACGTAAGGGTCAAACGTTTGCCAATTTTTTAAGGTTCTTACGCGGATGGATTGAGATTAAATTTGGACACATGATAGCCACGTGAGTTAGCTTTCATATGGAGGTGGTTTGAAGTAATTTCATCAAATAAATAAAAAGTTATGGCTATTTTACTGAAGACTAGTCAAGCTGTCTCGCAGAAGAAGATCGCGCAGGAATCCTCTAAAGTGCACGATCAATCTCTGGAGTGCCTGATCAGGTATTTTCTCCTGAAATTCTATGAAAAGAGTGCCCGATCAATCCCTAAAGTGCTCAATCGAGTGTCCGATCGATCCAAAAGTGCCCGATCATGCACTTCACCCGCAAATTTTCTTGAAATTTCCAAAATTTGCATAATTGGTCTTCAAGGTTATCTTTTATTCTATTTTGGTTTTTCCTTTTTGTAACACTATATAAGCGTTATGCCTTGGTTTTATTAGACCTAAGCTTTGATTATTCTAAGTTTTACTGGGAGGCGAATCCTGAAACTTTGTGAAGAAGATTTCTGAACCCTATTTTATATTTTAATTTATATTCTTGTTATATGATTTTGAGTTCTTCTTTGATATTGATTTGTGTTTACTTTTCAATTTCTGAGTAGTTCTCCAGTTAGATTTTAAGTTTTCCCAGGGAAATCATGGTTGATTTTTAGGGTTATTCATAAAAAGATTGAATTTCTTAGGTTCTCAGTCTAGATTTATTCTTAATACATGAATTAGCTTGATCACCTATTTCTTGATATTAGATTGATAAATACAAAAGAATTTAGTTTAGATATCTAACATAATCTAGATGAGTGAATGTCTTTGCTTGCGGAAGTATTGTCTTAGGGGTTTATGAACTTATCGAATCTGAACTGTAATGCATATCTAAATTCTCTAAATTCGGCGGAAGTTTGACTTTAGTAATGGAATATAGGGATTAATATTTCAGAAGGAGGTTAATCTAGTTTTTGTCTTTTGAGTTGAGAACGATTTTCAAACGAAAATCTCTGCATGATAACATTACTTTTAAACTTGACTAGATGTGGATTGCCTAATGCCTGACGCTTTTATTTCATCGTTTACAACAACTTTTATTTTACCGTCTTGATTCATTACAACCAACTTAATTATTCCCTCTTAGCTTGATTTTAGATTAAACTGAATCGTGTGCTTTCTGGTCTATGTGGATTCGACCCTATGCTTTACTACATTGATATGCTCTCTGCAGTAGTATTTTAGGATTAAATTTTTAACCTATCACTTTTTCGTTTGTGTTGTCTCCATGTTTATCTTCTCGTCCTCGTATCTCTTTTCCATTAAATGTGGGTTGCTCTTCGTCTACATTTCAATTGATATCTGCAACTCTTTGTAACACCCAAAATGAAATAAACTCATTGTGGAAAAACATGTTTAAGTTTTTGTATGCAACAAAAGGAATGTAACAAATCAGGAAAAGGAGCTAAGATCATTTTTGTACCTTTGCGTTATTTCTAGACTTGTTTCTGAGATTCGTTCTTGGATTCATACCAATAATTACTTCATAGAGAGTTGGTACATTGTTGATGAGACTTTATGGATGCTACACACCACATGCTTCCATAGAACTCTAAAGCAGATTGTGCTTTCAAGAAATTGTAAGATGGTGAATTCTAAAACATGTCAATTTAGCAATAGAACGTAAATGATAGCACATGTAAAATTTGGTCCCTTTCTACATCTAAATCATCTACGAAACTAGATTAATGTAACAAAGGTTTCACTTCTCTCCATGTTCAAGTTACAGAGCGCTTTTTGATTAATGAAAACTAAAGCAAAAAGCAACAACTTTTCAAGACACAAGCTCATGATATTTTCCACAGATTCCTCATCCTAAACTTAACATCACACTCATTGAAAACTTAAGCTGATATGCAATCACTGATAAACCAAATCTGGTCTCATTACACCATTATTAATGCAATAACATCAATGCCAAGTCTTTTACACCCTGAAGAAAATGCACCATAAGTAAAGAAGAAATATAAAGTAACCTTAACCAATAGGGCTTCTTGGTTTCATCTTTGATACTCTCCAAGCCATAACACTCTTTACTCCTTGCTTTATGCCTAATTCCCGTTGTTTCTTAATATTCTCCTCCATATGTTTTCACACAAAATCCATACCTGTCCATTCGTCCCAACTATCGAAACAATAGTTAAAAAACTATCATTGTATACATACAATAATCACAATTCATTAGAACCAAAAATTGAGATCTTGACACTGGTAACGAAAATATCGATAGGTCTACTAACCTTTTGTTCAAACACTGCAAAAAAAAAAAAATTACATATTCAAACTGAAAAAACTCAAACTATTTTTCAATGTTTGGTTTCTGCAAACGATATTCAACATACTCTACTTAGTACTTACAATGTAATACACCAAGTAAACTTCCATTCATTGGCTTGGTATTCAACATTAAGAACCTGAATTAAAAAAATATATATATCAAACTTGCATACAAAACCACAAGCAGATAACAAACACTATATATGTCGTAGGTAAAATGACCTTGGAGTCGTAGAAGCAGTCACTATGCTTGGCTAAAACTCTCTCTCCCTTATTTCCAGAGGAGGAAGAGGCAAGTAGTCTCCGTCTCACTAGGTATTGGTCTTTGTATAACAGTCCCGTTGTGAGTCACCGATCGATCATCATAAGAAATCTGACATCAAAAGCAAACAAACTCTGTATTAGATTCACATTGATCTCATGGGATCAATTTAGGGCGAGAGTATTACTGGGAAAAGATGGGAAAAGATACATATTTGTATTGGTTATTATTTCACCATATACACTTGAGTTCAATTTATGAGGAAAAAAATCATAAATTGTTAGAAGCTTCAGAATTATCGCCTTATAGTTGAAGAATGACAAATGGGGGTTAAAGGTAATTCAGAGTAAGTGGAGAGGTGAGCTTCTGAATGAAGACTTTGACATTTTTTGCAATGATCAGAGTATTTCATATCAGTTCTCTACACCAAGAATTCCATAGTAGAACAGTGTGGTAGAAGGGAAGAATGGTACCCTACTAGAAATGGCAAGAGCAATGCTCCACGCAAATCAAGCCGTAAAATACTTCTAGGCTGAAACTGTTAGGACCACATGTTACATAATAAATATGGTCTTCATCATAAAGGGAGCCACATCAAAACCCTATGAGCTATGGAAAAGAAAGAAACTCAATGTACAACAGAGGGGGGGAAATAATATTTATAATTCAGAGAACTTATGCAAAAAACCTTATGTCAAGATATGGAATGGACTTGTGAAAAACCCCAAAGAGATCCTTCAGAACATCGTGCAAACTATAACAGGCTGAAAAAATGAGGATGTAGACCATAAGTTGTAGATATGATGATAGGTCATCTGTTGTATCACACATTGAGTCGACCATACATCAGTCTAAGCATTGGTGTGTGCGCAAGATATCAAGCGCAACCCACGTTATTGCATCTCTTGGTACTAAAGCGCATTATCAAATATGCCGAAAGGACTATAGACTTAGGGCTCCATTACACCAAAGATATAACAAGAACTGGGCTGGGTATGTTGATCGATGGCCTCTTTGTGTATCCGGATACTGTTTGTGAGCGAGCGATGGCCCATATCGCCAAGGATATACTTGTTGATTTTTTCTTTGATGGACTAATCAATGTTTAGGCTCATTTCTTACTTTCCAATATTACTATAGAGAATGGTGTGTTGTACACAGTAGGTTGCTAGAGTTGGTCACAAATGAAGAAACTCCACATCTATGAGTCATGTTGCATTGAACCTTAGGGAATAACCTGTTAAAGTTTTTACTTATCGCTTGGATCCCATAACTGGTACTCCTCAGGCAAACAATAGACTTATGTACTATCGAAAAACTATCCAAAAAATGATTTGGGTGTTATCACACTGATAAACTCAGGTTCTAACCCAAATATATTCACTGCAACTGCACAACAAATGCAGTAGTATAAAAGGGATTAAATCCACAGAGACCAAGAACGTGCGACTCTCTGTTAAATGTTGATTCTAGGTAAGACAATAATAAAAAGATGGTTATTTTCTAACGATTGTAAGTTAAAGCAGTAGTTAAAAACGGTTGTAATTTAATTAAATAAAGCGCTAGGTGTTAGGGAATTCCATATGTATTTAGTTTAGAAGCTCAGGTTAATATGCATGATTCACTTTGAAAATAGTTCTCAACTCAAAAGACATAAACTAGATTAATATCCTCCCGAATTATTTATCCCTATATATAATTACTAAAGACAAGATCCCGCTGAATTCAGATAATTAAATCATGCATTAAGAATAGATTCGATATGTTCATAGACATTCAAGAAAACACTCCCGCTAAGAAAGAACATCTACTCATCTAGACTAGGTCAGATTTCTAAACCAAGTCCCTTTGTTTTTATCAATCTAATATCAATGTACTAAATGGCCAGTTTAATTCAAGCATTAAGAACAAATCTAGACTAAGAACCCAAGAATTTCAATCATTTATGTTAAACCCTAAGTACCAATCCTGGTTTTCCTGGGAAGCCCCTAAAACCTAACAAGACGACTACTCAGGCATAGCTAAGCAATCAACAAGGATGAGATTCGTCTCTCTCTGTAAAGCTCTAAATTCTAAAAGTATGCGTGTTAAGAAAATAAAAATAAGCCTAAGGCTTTTACAGTGCTAAAAATAAGTAAAATAAACTAAAACCAATAAGAAAAAATCTTGATAAGTTTTGAGGGCATAATTGCAAATTTGGAAGATTTTTAGTGATTCTCGGCGACATGGATCAATTGATCTCTTTAGGGATCGATCGATCTTTTCTTACGTAAGTTTACATGAGCGTTGGATCGATCGATCCCTTTCTAGATCGATCGATCTCTCTTTCACTTTCTGCACATGCTTCTTATGCGAGACAATTTGACTACTTTTCAGTAAAATCGCCATAACTTTTGACTGAACCAATGGATTGACTTCAAACCACTTCCATATGAAATATAACTCACGTGGCTATCTTGTGTCAAAATTTCAGATTCATTCATCCATGGGAACATCTTAAAACGTTAGAAATTTTATGACCTTTCTGCCAAATTCTGCATCTGCATATGCCAATTTGCATCAAACGTCTCGAACACCTAAAATCCTGAAAAACATGCCAAAAATACAAGGAAAACACTCAGATAATTACATATAGCAAGTAAAAGTACCCATTATAAGGCATTAAAACTGAGTAATATCAACTCCCCCAAACTTAGATCTTTGTTTGTCCTCAAGTAAAGCAAAAACTATATCTAGAGAATAGGTTTGAAACTGGACCACACAGAAACTTTCAGAATCTCAACAACCCCAAGTTCAGAAATTAAAAACTAAAAGACACTAATCCTAGACAACCATCGCAAGTTAAATTTTTACCGCCACCTAATTAACAACATACTTTCTACTCTAAATCCCAAATCAATCAAACTATCAAATAATTTCAACTAGCTCTCTAAATTCAGTTAAGTATAAATAAGTGTGCTCTTACTTATGTGGTATTGATCAATGCGCTTAAATACCTTTTCTATCAAAACACTCATACCAAACAGAGGATCAATCGACTTCTAATCCAGACCCTTTTCCCCCCTTTCTCACTTCTTTTTTTCTTTTCCTTTCTTACTGCTTTTTTTTGTTTGCATTTATGCACTTTTTATATTCTTTTTTCGCACTTATACCTTTTTATGTTCTTTTTCAACTTCGAGGTCAGCTGTTCAGTCCTTTTTTATCATTTTTTGCTTTTTATTGAAGGGAAGGAGAGAAACGATCCGGATTATACTGAAAGAACTTGTCGATTTTACAGAGAACTGAAGAGCAAGGTATCTAGCTTTCAAAGTATAACCAACACCATAAGAAAGAGAATTAAAGATCAACTTCTGTCATATCCAAACAGAGCTAGCCTCAAATCATCAACAATCCAAAAGACTAGAACTTTCAAAAGCATATCAATCAGTCAATGGGGTTCCAATCCTAAATGCAACACTTAATCTAAGTCAATAATCACATATAAATCAATTCTAAACTCACACTAGGCTAATAATCATCACATATTCTGTTCACTATTCCTTCGACTCGACTAAATCAAAACGAAAACATTTTGAAAAAATTTGAAAATGATGAAACATCTAAAAAGACACAAAACATTGTTAGTAGCTATATATCCTCCCCATACTTACTTCACACAATCGAGATGTGAAAATAAATATGAGAGAAGGAATAAAACAGACTAAAAGAATTAAGAAAGACTTGAGTTCAAAGTAAAAGTCGGAACTTCCCTAAAAAGGAGAACGATCGATCTCTATAAAGATCAATCGATCGATCGATATGTGCTTATGGCTCTTCTCCAGGAATTTTAGACTGATAGATCTGTGTACCGAACAATCAATATGAACCTCTGGGTAGAATCTGAATCACAAAGAACTCAAAACTAAAAATAATTAAGTTAGTAAACTAAAACTAAACTTACTCAAAAACAGAAATCACTAATATAAAACAACAAATGGTGGGTTACCTCCCACTCAACGCTTGTTTAATATCAATAGCTTGACGAACTTACCTCCTACACTGAGGTTGGATCAACATCAAGGGATGCTCCATAACAAGCTCCGAAATTCGACAACTTAAGCCTCAAAACTTTACTTATCACATCCTTTGCCACATCAGTTCGTTTTTCCTTAAGCTCTAAAGTGAAGAAGGCTCCAACCTTTGAGAAAGGATTTGAAGTAGCTCTGTTTTTCACCTTATACTCAATCGAATCTCCAACCACTGCCCGAAGAATAAAAGTAACTTGAGAATCCCTCTTGATTTTCTTCGGTTTCACCTTCGAGTCTTCGTTACCTTTGAGAATTGTGTTCTTTGTTAGGAAAAGAAAATCTCCAACTATGACTTCATTAGATGCACTCTTAGCACTAGGTTCTACCTGAGGTTCATGCTTCATCTTCTCTTCTTTCACCATTGTAATTCTAGAGGCTCCTTTAAGAGTGATTGCTAGGTAGAATAACCTTTTCTTGACATTTTTGAGAGAGATATGTTGGTTAAGCATATCAACGACAGCACCTACATATGCTAGAAAAGATCGGCCTAGAACTAGTAGCATATATGAATCCCCATTCATCTCCAAGATATGGAAATCAACAGAACTAGATAATCTCCAACTTGTACTAGTAGATAATCATCAGCAAGTTGAAAGGACGTCTTAGATGGATTAATACTTGAGATTTCCAATCTCTTTGCAACAGCCTTTGACATGACACTCACATTAGCACTTGTATCGCATAGTGAGTCCTTGAATTCCACCTCATTAATCGAGCAAATAATTATAAATTACCTAGGATCTTTCATATTTTAAAGTCTTCTTGGTGGATTTGGTGGCTTACCTATCATCTTGAAGTTGCTGCAGTCTCGGCTAAGGGATCGATCGATCTCGTGATTTTTCAAATCAGATAACGATGGATCGATCGATCTTGTGATTTTTCAAATAAGATAACGATGGATCGATCGATCCCTTTTTGTCGAACTTCCTGTTTTAGTTGGATCGATCGATCCAGGTGCCAGGATCGATCGATCAAAATTCTCAGGACTTTCCTATAACGTTGGATCGATCGATCGATCTTTTTCTCTGAGTCCACATGTATTCTTTCTGAGTCCTTTTCTGCAACTTGATGGTCAAAATCTGCATTCTCTTCACCAATTTCTCCTCCTTTATCCAATTTATCAATATCTTCATTCAATTTAGCCACTATAGACTTGCAATACCCCTTTGGATTATCTTCAACTCTTCCAGGGAGAAAACCAGCTTGTCTCTTTACATCTTCTGAAGTCTGAGTTACTTGTAGATCAAGCTTCTTCACATGATTGGACAATTACTCAAATTTATTGTTCAAGTCATTGTACATGTTGTCAAGGAAAATCAACGGATTTTCAACGGATTGCATGTTGATTGTATTGACGGAATCAACGGAAAATCGACGGATTACTTAAAATCTTTATAAAATCCGTCGATTTTCCGTTGATAATCTGTTGGTTTTCAAAATATCTACGGTTTAGGGTTTAGGGATTCGTCTAGGATTTAGTTTAGGATTTCCGTTGTAGACATTGTCATAATGATAACACATTAACTGTTATAATGCATCATAGTAAGATATAATTGAAAACATGTTCTTTCGTCCGAACTTTACCGATGATCATCTTATAAGTTATAAAACACTTTTGGCTATAACATGTTTAGTGAAATGTCGTAAGTGTCACTTTGACTTAATTTTTTTTATTGTATGAAACATGAATCAAGCCATCATTTATAATCCTTGTATATGTTAGAGGTTTGAAAATTTAAAACATGTGTTTTGGGGTTTGGGGTTTCAAATATTTTTATAACATAAATCAAACCCCAAACCCCAAAGAGAGGACCTAAATTGTCATCATCTTTAAGATGATCTAAGAGAAATTTGTACTCTTTATTAATCTTTAAAACATCTTCATCATGAAGACATATAATCGGAACATCAATATCTTTAGCAACATTGTCGTTAAACATTAAGTTTTGATATTTTTCATCTAAAACCACAAACATATGTAATATCGTATGATCAAAATATATGTTTGGGGTTTGGAGTTTGAATTTTTTAACATGTTTAAAGAAAATCGACGGATAGGGCATATTCGTCGATAATCCGTCGATTTTGTTTTTTTTTTTTTAAATCAAACCCCAAACTCCAAATCCAACACTTTTCAAGTTTCCCTCTCTAAAAATCTATGCTCTTCCCTCTAATAAATCCAAACTTTTTCTTTTGTGAATTATAAAAATCAAAACTTTCTATCTATCAGATTTTTGGATATTAGTGCTTTTCCACTTGAATATGGTATGTAAACATGGTTTTAAAACATGTGTTTTGGGGTTTGGGGTTAAAAATATTCTAAAATATGCATAAAGTTAAATATATTCAATAATATGCATAAAGTTAAAAAAATTCAAAAATATCTCTCAAAAGCAAAAACTATAAAATAAGAAATCCAAAAAATGTTACATAAAATCTACTCGGATGCTGATGAATAATCAGAAGGAGTAGAATCTGTATCATCTTCAAATTCGTTACCGCAATCGTCGTTCACATCATGTATACCAGCAGTTAAATCACCCAATCCGCTGAAGTAGACCAAAAGATTGACTTCCATAGAAGGTTGAATCTCAGCTAGTGAACCATTGCCAATTGGTTGTAACGGGCTATGCTCAGAAATGCCTTCTATCATTAGCCTGGGGTATATTTGCGTTACCACTATCCAAAGATTGTTTCCAACTGTAATGCGTGGGTACATGATGTAAGATACATGCACAATTGTGTTGGTGTCAAAACCCCCTCAGCAGGTTTCTAGCCCAACCGGTGTCACTCCCTAGATAACAGCTCAACATATATCAAGATGTAAAAAGATTCACTCAGCAAGTCTCTACTTAGGCACAGAAAGCGAACGATCGACTACTTAGGTCGTAGATGAGCTTAGCAGGAGGCGACGAGTGGAGCAGAAAGCAACTACGAGTTGGACAAGAGAAGATTAGGTCCAAGCGGTTCAAGCACCAAGATCGTGATCCCAACGACCCTAGAAGATCGGAACAACTTGAACTAGGTGGAAGGTGATATAAGGCAAGAAGAGAGAGAAAGGATGCATTAGAATCTTTTTCAGTTTTTAGAATTAGAATAGAGAGATCGATCTATCTTTATACAAACACATTCATCAAAATCAATAAGAAAACATATTATTCTTCTTTGTATTCATTTCGACCTGAGTTTGTGTTGTCATTTCCTTCTAATTTTGACAAGAACGACGAATTTCTTATTAAGAAAATCATCTAAAAAATTCATTGTGGGTTTTAGCATCCACAAATTGGCGCCGTCTGTGAGGAATAAATAGTTCTTTGACGCAAGAAGGAAGAACGCAACCAAATCCAACTCTTCCATGACGGAAAACACATCCATCCCATCCGACGGATATGCTAGCACAATCCAGACACTCCTCCAATCTGTACAATCCATGTCCGAGAAGCTAGATACAAAAGACGCCCTGAACAGGTCCCTATTAGATAGGCTTGACCAGATGGCAAATGAATCCACAGACCTAACAAAGACAATGACTAAATGGCGAGACCGAGCAACATCATCACGACAACACTCCACCAGGACATCCGCACGACGATACCCAGTCTCAAGAGAACATTCCAGGAGGCTACGCTTCACTCCAACCCTGCAATTTGTCAAGATGCGAGAACGCCACGATGATGCAACAGAGACCCCACCTGATGGAAACCCAGAGGGAGGACAACCCGACCACAAAGATGACCAAACCAATGGCAAGACCGAGCAGCCAAATCACACCCCAAGCCCCGAGGCTTCAGAAGACGATATGGACAAAACTGACCCATCCGAGGAATCCGAGGGGGGACCTGACACGTATGAGGATGACTCCCATATCCTAGCTTCTCGCGCCCACAAGTGACCTCAACAATCGATCAAGGAGATCCAGGAGATGAAAGATTCCTTGCGACAGGGCCTCCGACAAATGAACTCCAAAGTTCATCAAGCCACAAGCTCGGTGCCAGAGCTGGACCGACTAATGAAGGAAACATTGCGGAGCCCATATGCTGCGCACATAAAGAATGCAAGAATACGAAACCCTATGAAGATCAAGATCCATTTTCTATGAAGGAAAGACAGATCCCAGCATGTACACGACTGCCTTCAGAATCGCAGTCGGACGAGCGTAGTTTGATGATCACGAGAAGGATGCAAGATACTGCCAACTGTTCAGCGAACACTTGCAGGGACCAGCACTCACCTGGTTCTCACGGCTTCCCGAAGGATCAATCCACAGTTTCAACTAGATGAGCCTGATGTTCCTAAAGCAATACTCGGTCTACATCAAGGGAGACATCTCAGACGCAGATATGTGGAGCATGACCTAGGGTCCAAACAAGTCCCTCCGATAATTCATTGATAGATTCAAAGAAGTGATATCACGGGTGGTGGTAACCGTCAACACCGCAATCTCCACCCTTAAAAATGAGGTATGGGAGAGTCTGAATTCAGAAAGGACCTAATAAAGAACCCACCAGCGACAATCGATGATGCGCTCCACAGAGCGAAAGTGTTCGCACGGATAGAAGAAGATCTAATCGAAATGCGGAAACAAACCCGAGAAAGCGGCCAAATGACTCAGATCACTACCCAAAGGCGAAACCCCCCGGTGAGTAATCAAACGCTTTTTGCAGGAAAATCTATGAAAGGACCTTGGAATCAATGGAAACGACCTGAGGAACAGGGAAGCGTCAAAAAACATTGTAAATACCATAACCAGGATGGACACACTACTGAGGAATGCAGGAGTTTTAAATCTTTCCTCTTCAGCAAATACTAATCTGGAGAATTGGTGGAGCCCGACAAGGCAAGGACAACCAACCTCAAGCAGGGGGCAGAAGACCAAGCCAAAGAGGCCAACCCCCCCCCCCCGAAACGAGACCGAGAAGAACTACCTCAAACAGCGCCATTCAAAAAATGGATCAATATGATCATGGTGAACCACCAAATTTGGCTTAAACTCGGTAACCACAATCAAAGCATGTGGTCGTAGGGCTGCATCATGCGAGAAATGGCAAGTCAAGCCCTTGGAGACAGGCGAATCTATAGCATTCGACGAAACGAACACAACAGAACTCGACATCCCTCATGCCAATCCTTTGGTCATCGAGTTGATCGTTGAAGAGTAAGAGATCGCGAGAGTGATCATAGATACTGGGAGCTCAGTAGATTTAATTTTCAAAGAAACTCTGGCAAAAATGGACATATACCTCTCACGCATCAAAGGACAACCTGTGCCATTGACAGGCTTCACCAACGAAACATCCTTGACAATCGGAACCATCAAACTATTAATGCACGCAGCTGGGGTATTAAGGATGATCGAATTCACAGTAATTGACAAACCGATGATATACAACGCAATCCTGGGGACACCATGGATAAACGCAATGAAGGTTGTCCCATCTACGTACCACAAATGTGTCAAATTCCCAACCAAGGAAGGAATCAAAACGATTAAAGGAAGTCAAAGGTCAATCTGAGCTTGCTACCTAGCCGAGCTCAAACTCAGAGAAAAATCCTTATAGCAACTACAGATAGGGGAGCCCACCCCACCTGCGGAGCCGACTTACGAGGAACCAAAGCTTAACGAGGTGACGCAATGCTGCATATACCCAGGGCATCCAGAGTGCTGCGTCGGCATAGGAACGAAACTCCAAAAAGACTTGAAAGAGGAACTGATCTCCTTTCTCAAGGAAAATAAGCACACTTCGCGTGGAACACGACGGACATGCCAGGAATAAGCCTAGACATTATGTTTCACGAGCTGAACGCAGACCCAATCTACAAGCCGGTTAAACAGAAAAAGTGTAAGCTGGGGGCCGAGCGGGCTCAGGCAGTCAGAGGCGAGGTAGAAAAGTTTCTAAGAGCGGGCTCGATTACAGAGGTGAAATATCCAGAATCACTGGCCAACCCCGTAGTGGTAAGGAAAAAGAATGGCAAATGGAGAGTCTGTATAGACTTCACCGACTTGAACGAAGCGTGTCCCAAGGACAGTTTCCCATTGCCAAACATAAATCCACTTGTCGAAGCCACAACCGGCTACAAAGTGCTTTCATTCATGGACGCCTTCTCAAGCTACAATCAGATACTCATGCACCCCAACGATAGGAAAAAGACTGATTTCATTACAGACAAAGGCATCTATTGCTACAAAGTAATGCCTTTTGGCATAAAGAATGCATGCACAACCTACCAACGTTTAGTCAACAAAATATTTTCAGAGCAGCTGGGGAAAACAATGGAAGTCTACATAGACGACATGCTCGTCAAATCCTCCGACGAAGACACCCACGTGGACGACCTGCACACCTGTTTCCAGATACTCAATACCTACGGGATGAAGCTAAACCCAGCCAAGTGTACGTTTGCGGTAACTTTAGGAGAATTCCTCGGCTACTTGGTGACAAGAAGTGGGATCCAAGCCAATCAAAAACAAATCAACGTGCTATTAAGAATGCCATCACCAAAAAACACTAGAGAAGTGCAGAGACTGACTGGACGCATAGCCGCCTTGGCAAGATTTATATCCAAATCAACCTAAAAATGGCTTCCATTTTACAACCTCCTGAAGGGGAACAAAAAATTCATATTGGACGAGAAGTGCGAATCGACGTTCAAAGAATTGAAAACCTACCTCATGACACCACTAGTCCTCTCAAAGCCCCAAGAGGGGGAGACGTTATACCTTTACATAGCAGTATCATCCCACGTGATCAGCTCAGTTCTCGTACGCATATAGTTAGACAACCAAATGCCAATCTTCTACCTCAGTAAAATCCTAGATGATGCGGAAACCAGATACCTGACGATAGAGAAGCTGGCCCTGGTTGTGGTACATTCAGCATGAAAATTGCGATCTTATTTCCAATCTCATTCAATCGTGGTGTATTCAAACAAACCTTTGCGAACAATCCTGCACAGCCCGAATCAGTTTGGGAGACTATCCAAGTGGGCTGTCCAGCTCAGTGAGTCTCAAGTCTTAGCGGATTTCCTAATAGAATTACCACCTGAGATGAATCCAGCAACACAACCTGATGAAGCAAAGTGGTCGCTATACGTAGAAGGGGCAAGCTCGAAACACGGTTTCGGAGTAGGAGTATGCTTGGTCTCCCCAACAGGGGAGATGGTTGAGCAATCATTTCGATTAGATTTCGAGGCTTCAAACAACGAAGCCGAATACGAAGCGATGATTGCCAGGCTGCGACTGGCAACAGCAATCGGAGCTAAGCGGGTAATGGCTTATTGCGACTCTCAGCTAGTAGCAAACCATTTCAACAGGGATTACGAGACGAGGGATGTGAGAATAGAAGCGTATTTAGGCGTGGTAAAAACCCTATGTAACGAATTCGCGGACTTCGACCTTGTAAAAATCCCTAGAGGCAAAAACATACCCGCCGACGCCCTGGCCGCATTGGCCTCTACTATGGACCCACAAACGACCAGGGTCATACCAGTCGAGACTATCGACAAGCCGAGCATCACCATCGCAAATACCACATGCGTCATCCAGGATTCAATCAAGGAATACAATTCCAACCTAGATCCCGATGACATCGAAGAGGACGCAGTCCCAATGGAAACATACGAGGTCGAAGTGGAAGTAGACTGGCGACTCGAAATACTGGCTTACATAACAAATGGGATATTACCACCAAAGAAATGGAACGCCAGAAAAATTAAGGCCAAAAGTGCTAGATACACCCAGCTAGATGGCAACCTCTACAAGTGGAGCGTACGTGGCCCGCAACTAAAGTGCATATATGGCCATGAGACGAAAATATAATAAGGGAGGTGCACGATGGAGCATGTGGAAATCAATGAGGCGGCAGGGCGCTGGCGTTCAAAATAAAGCGATATGGGTACTATTGGCCAACAAAGATCACGGACTGCAAACAATACGCGTTGAAATGTGAAAAATGCCAGAAACACACGCCATTGATATACATACCAATTGAGGAAATGCAATCTATCACGGCATCCTATCAATTCATGAGATGGTCTATGGACATAATTGGCCCGATGCACGGATCGAAACAAAAACGTTTCCTTCTCGTCCTGACGGACTACTTCTCCAAGTGGATAGAAGCCGAATCATTCGCCAAAGTCAAATCCGAGAACGTGGAGTCCTTCATCTGGAAGAACAAAATTTGCCGCCATGGGATCCCCTACGAAATCCACACTGACAACGGCCCACAATTTGCATAAGAATGATTCTAAGATTTTTGTGAACGCATGTGCATAAATTTAACCTTCTCAACACCTTACTATCCGCAAGCCAACGACCAAACCAAGGCCGCAAAAAAAAAACAATCTTCGACGGGCTAAAGAAAAGGCTGGACACCAAAAAGGGCAGATGGGCAGACGAGTTGGAGGGAGTACTCTGGTCCTATAGAACTACACCTAGAAGAGGAACAAACGACTCACCATTCGCTCTGGTATATGGAACCGAGGCGGTAATACCAGCTGAAACCGAAGTTCCCAGCCTCAGAGTCGAATTGGCACCTCAGAACACGGACCAAAATGATTAGATGCTCATCGACATAGCAGACACCGTTGACGAATGGAGAGATCAGGCAAAAATACGCTTGCAAAATTACCACAACGCCACAACACAATTCTACAACAAAAAGATCAAGAAGAGACGGTTCGCTAAAGGAGAGCTCGTGCTCCGGGAAGTTTTCCCTGCAAGGGCTGAAAGGAACGCAGGAAAGCTGGGTAACAAATGGGAAGGACCATACAAAATATCTAAGGTCATCAAGCCAGGAGTATACGAACTAGAAGACACAGAAGGAAACGAAGAGCGACATCCTTGGAACGCTCAACACTTGAAGAAATATTTTTGTTAGTAACTAGCAAATTATGTCCCTTTTCATTTCCACACATATTTGTACCCTCCAATTTAGTGAACTACGACCTCGGCTTGATCCTCATCACAGGGGTACGTAGGCAATTCCTTAGACAGGAATTCAGCTGTTGTAATTTTTAATTTTAATATGCGTCAGACCTGTCCTTCCCTTATCATTTTTTTCTCAAAAAATGGGGGAAATGTATTCGTCCTTCACACTCCAACCCAGCCCGCCCTGTCTCTTCCTTATAATTTTTTCGCAAAAAATGGGGGAGATGTATTCGTTCTTCACACTAGATACTTAGCCTGACCCAACCGGGGGCTCTCAATATAACTGACGGACCTGCTCGTGAACCTACATGGTGCAACCCCTCACCCAACCTACATGGCTGAACACCTGCGTACACCGAGCTACTCCACCGCCATCCATACGGTTAATATCATTTTTTCTTATCCTATCTACCAATACTCCGACGAAATCGAGGGGAGAACACTATACTACACATGCGAAGGACCATCTAGACTCTACAATTTCCGCTAAATGGTAAAACTATCTAAACTTTTAAATACCCCCTCATCATAGCATAACACGCAAAACATATCACAATCAAACATATCACATTGCACGACCTGGCCAGTCGTACAATACATCGCACACCCACCAGCGGGTATCAACCTGAGCAGCCCTCAGCACGTTATAAGCGCTAAAGCCAAGCCCAGTCTCACAATAACACGTAAATATATAGCAAAAAACGATGTCAAACAGCCGAAACACTCGTTGTACCTTTTAACATTCGATCCCTTGAATAGAATATGCAGCTTCAGACAATTGCCTTTAATGGCAAAACACATATCAAATTTTGCTATGAAACACATGCGGCATAATCCTAATATGCATCATCACAAAAAAGGAAGATCTCGGAAAAACACAGCCCAAAACAAGTACTTAGTAGCAGCAAACAAAGCTATAAACCGAAATTCCAACTTAAATTTAAAAGCAAAGTTTTAGGTTCTGGGTTAAAGCCCCCCCCCCCCGGTCACCAAATTTAGAAACAACAAAACATTTAAAGAGTTTTAGAAACTAAAGGTAAACTAAGATAAGAGAGAGGAGGTTTTAAGCATTCGGGTCCTGGTCAACTGCGCCATCTTCACCCCCCCCTCCTTAGGGGCTTCTTTCCTTGGAATAGTTGCAATTTCACCAATTTGTAAAACAACCTCAACCGCCTTATCGAGTGCTCCGCCCGCAGCCGCATCAAGCCCCTCGACCTATTCTTTCTTTGTTCCCTCCTCAACCATTACCTCATTTTGATTACCTTCAGCAACAACCTTCTCAGCATGATCTAGAGAGGGGAGATTCGTACTATAGGGATCAAAGTCCTTGACCGGGTTGGGCTCGGAGGGCTCACTCAAGTCAGACCTAGTCGGCATCGCCGTCCAATGTTTTTCCATGTTCAGTTTGTTGAAGTCCAACATGGCTAACTCCTCGTTAAACCCACCCAGATCGTTTTCCAAGTCTCTCTACTCAACCTCCAGTGTTGTCTCCCCTTCTCTCAACAACTTGATCAGCTCAAGGTTGCATTTCATTTGCTTTAACTGCATCAATTTCTCCTGGTACACCCTCTCATTAGCTACCTTCCCCTTTACCCGATCCATTTTCTTGACGAACTGCGCCGTCATCTCCTCGTCTTTTTCTTTGAGCTTCTGCTCCATTTAATCATTCATGTCCCTCATAAGAACAGCCAACTCGTTAGCTATAGAGGCCACCTCTTTCTTCAGATCTCTCTTAGCTTTTTCTGGATGAGCTACCTCCGCTCTCAACTTGTCCATATCCATCCTTCTCAGATCTTCCACATCGGGTACCTTGGCTCTCAGTCTGCTATTCTCATATGTAAGCACCTCAACCCGTCTCACCGCATTTTTCAGCTTGGAAATAGCCTTGTCAGCCCTTGCAGTTTCATCCTCAACCAGCTCGATCCCAGAGTTCTTCTTTGCCCTCTTCAGCTCGTCGTCCAAAACCCCTAACAAGCGGTTAGCTAGGGCCGCGGTCTGGAAAAAAGAGTTGCACACCAATCAAGACGGGAGCCGATTTCTAAATCAAGAAACAAAGGGAAACGTGAAGGTGGATAATAACGACCGTACCTCAGCATGGGAACGAGCCTAGTCGGCATATTCCTTCTGGACTAAGAGCGACATGTGATCGTAGACCTTGGGACTGCCCAAGCGGAGCTTGGACATTAACTCCGCGTAAAGGTCCCCCTCTTCCACTTTGGGAGACTGGTTGGGCCAGGAGAAACTAAACGAAAACCCGCCATGGTCATGAACGCCAACCGGGGACGTCTCCCGCGTGTGTGCCCTTTTCTCCGAGAGGGCGTCAAGATGACGAGTACTACGTCGAAATGGAGGAAGGTGAGATGACTTTTTGCTAGAACCAACAGCTTTTTCCCGGCGCTGGATGCCATGGGATGAGTCAGATACTTTGACGGGATCTATTTCCATGTGAGATTGATCTTTAGGGGGCTTGACCACTTGTGCAGTACTGAACCCAGCTGAGCTGGGAGCCCCTTGAGTGCTCTTCAACCTACGAGCTTCACGGTACAGTACATGATTCTTCATGGAAACAGATGGACACTGAGATGGAATACCTTCAGCAAAACCACGCATTAGATACCATGTGACCCGAATTGAAAAAAGTGAAGCCTAAGTAGGGTACTTACTTGATGATGTTTCTGATAGCGGCTCCAGTGGCAGCAAGTTACGAGACACTCTCTCCCCGTCAAACGTGCTCTAATTGTTCAATCGACTCTTCCCAAGGAGTTTCCAATTCTTCAGGAATTCAGCAAATGGATCCTCGACCTGGGTCAAATGCGGATCTTGGTCAGTCAAAAACGCCCAAAAATCAATCAATGCAAAAAAATAAACACATCCAGAAAACTCGAATTCGTCAAACAAGGAGAAAAAATTAAGATCAGACTCCAAGGAAAAGAGAGAAAGGATCCACACCAATCTCCCTAGTCCACCGAGATTGTAAATCACTAGGACTTGTAGTCCCGAAAGAAGGATGGTTTATTTCAAGAAAAAAATAAAACTGTTCCCAATCTGTCTCGTCCTTGGGGGCTTGGCCGGTCGCAAACCCTTGGTTCGGTTTATTGGCTAGGTACGAGAGGCCACCCTTTGTGCCCCTCTTCATGTATGTAGCAACTTCCAATATGTCATAGCTCAGTTCAAAACCACTCTCTCTCGCCTGAATCATCAGGAATATGGCGCGACGGACCCCTTTGGGCATCAAGTGGCTCAAAGCCATGCCCCGACGACGCAGATACCGAACTAGCAGCTTAGGAACAGGGAAGCGCAGCCCTCAAGTCTTGAAGAAGATCTCGTATATAATGAAAAACCCCAACGGAGGATTTTCCGGAAACTGTCCTGGATCTGGGATTAAGAACCTAACATCAGGTGAAAGGTCAAACTGCTCCCAAAGCGATCTCATGGAGGTAAGGGATGAGCGAGAGGAAGAGAAGGCCATTATTTGAGGGGCCTCAGACGCCCTAGATTTCGCACAAGAAGCAACAGGAGTCCCAACACTTGCACTCGCTGTGGGATGCGACAAAGAACCTCTACTCCCATATCGAAGCGCCAGCTGTCTCGATATCGCCGGGAAACCGAGGGGGAAGAGAAATACGGAGAGAGAAAAGTCGAAAAAAGACGATAGTCTTGGAAAATTTTGTAGCTAATCGAGGAAGAAGAGAGCAAATTGAAAAGGAGAAAGACAAACCCTAACAAAATTAAAGAGAAATAAACAGTTAAGTGACAATACCTTAGGATGCAAAGAGAGAGAGAAGAGATGGACGGTTGAAGCGTAGTGGGAGACGGTTCGAGATACTTTAAGAGAGAGAGAAGAGTGGAAGTAACTGCCTCGGGTCATGTGAAAACTGCCTTTTGTAGGCATAATGATGATGCTTTTGAATTTCGAAGATACCGAGATGCGATGCATGAGGGAATAAGAATCAATTGATACTGTTGAGATTTCCTAAAATAAAATCGAAAAAAATTGGCCCATCTAGCCCTATATTCTTGGAGGGAAAGTAAAACTATCCAGCCCAGCCTGGAATATTCAAATGCGCCTTAAAGAAAAAATGATGGATGAATGACAGCTTGAAGAAAAAATGTAATAATTATCTGATAATGTATGAGTTGGTTCGAGGCAAATTTCCACCAATTTCTGAATGTCACCCAACTTGCTAAGCTCGTAGGGAGACCTGGGGGCTAATCTGTTGGTGTCGAAACCCCCTCAGCAGGTATCTAGCCCAACCGATGTCACTTCCTAGATAACGGCTCAACATATATCAAGATGTAAAAAGATTAACTCAGCTTGTCTCTACTTAGGTGCAGAAAGCGAACGATTGGCTACTCATGTCATAGACAATCTGAGCAGGAGGCGATTACGAGTTGAGCAGAAGGCGACTACGAGTTGGACAAGAGAAGATTAGGTCCAAGAAGTTCCGAGATAAGGGGGGAAGCACCAAGATCGTGATCCCAACGACCCTAGAAGATCGGAACAACCCGGACTAGGTGGAAGGTGATATAAGGCAAGAAGAGAGAGAAATGAGGCATTAGAATCTTTGTGGGTTTTTAGAATTAGAATAGAGAGATCGATCAATCTTTTTACAAACACATTCATCAAAATTAATTAAAAAAACATACTATTCTTCTTTGTATTCATTTCGACCTAAGTTTATCTTGTAATTTCCTTCTAATTTTGACAAGAACGACGAACTTCTCATTAAGAAAATCATCTATAAATTTATTGTGGGTTTTAGCATCCACAAATTGTTAAATATATATGTTAAACATTTTTCAATTAAAATATTTTTTCAAATACCAAGATTAGATCCGCTTGTGTGGGAAGGATGAAAGGATCATATTTTCCAAGTCTCCTACGTGAATTGATCGAAGTCACGCCAAATTTTTTTTCACCTCTACCATAAGTTGGATCATACCAATCACACATGAAGGCCACACATCTCAAGTTCAACATCCCTGGGTAACGGACCTCCAATATCTCTCGATGGATGCTGTAGTACACAAGGTCTCTGGAGGTAGATGATATACCATGGTCTAATGTTTTCCTCCGCCAATCTAAATCTTGAACCCTGAATGTGGATATTTTTATGCAATATCTTGGGTACGACGTGAAAATGTTGTTGGGACCTCTCGCAAGTTTGATCAACCATGTCGGAATACTCTAACCAATACTTGTTTCCTCTCGAACCTATATAAAATTTACATTAATTAGAAACATATAAAACTATATGGTTTAACTAATTTGCATATAATCACACACTTACAAAATATTCTAGCCACTTGTAGTACTCTTCCTGTTTAAGAGCATCTACTTCGGATTAAGATATATCCGAAAATTAACCACGGACCATCGCTAAGTATATCCCACAAGGTTATAAGATATAAAAGTTATAGCCCACAATCTAAAAAAAGTAATGTTTGCAAGTCAATTTACCTTTCATACTGTAACATATCTTCACAGTTAGTTAGGATATATGTATGTATATGTCTTCATTCCTGCTCTGTAAGTTGGCGAGTCTGTTCTTTTCCGCTTAGTCGTCCAATTTTCCGGAAAACACTTGGGACGTAAACGGGATACGTAGGATATTCTCCACCGTCATCATGTGGGAAGTTCTTCGGCTTTTCGTACGAACACTTCTTGGAAAATAATACTCTGCAAAATTTGCAGCTTCTTCGTTGATGCTCTGTGCGACAATAGAACCCTCTACTCTGCTAAGATTTTTGACCTTCTTTTTCAAGTGAAACATATACTTGTCGAAAGGGTACATCCACCGATATTGAACCGGTCCACCTAGTGATGCTTTACGAGGAAGGTGGACGGTTAGATGTTCCATAACATCGAAGAATGATGGTGAGAAAATCTTCTCCAAATCACACAGGATCTTCGGTATATTCCTCTGTAATGTGGAAATACCATCCGCGGTAAGTGTCATTTGGATAATATCCCAAAAGAATGCTCCAACCGCTGAAATTTGAGAAAACGTTATAAATAATCAATAATTCAAACATATAACAAAATTGCACAAAAATAAATTAATTAATACCTGCAATGGCTTCGTGAACATCTGTTGGAAGAAGATGCTCAAAAGCAAAAGGGAGAAGGCATTGCATCACCACGTTACAATCATGACTTTTCATACCAATGAACTTGCCCTCTCTGATATCAACACAATTTCTCAGATTAGATGCGTATCCATCAGGGAATTGGACCTTCTGAATAATACAGCGAAAGAACTCTTCCTTTGCATTCTTAGATAATCTAAATGCAGGAATTGGACATCTCCCGTCATCCGTGATGTGAAGCTGAGGACGATAACAAATGTCCAGAAAATCCAATCTAGACTTCAAATGGTCTTTGGTTTTCCCTTGGACATTAAGCATGGTGTTCATAATGTTGTCGAAGAAGTTCTTCTCAACATGCATGACATCTAGATTATGCCTCAACAAATGCGTTGCCCAATAAGGCAATTCCTAAAATATGCTTTTCTTATTCCAATTATGATTGTCTCTGTAACTATCATAATGGCTATGTCCATTCCCACCAACATTAGCATCATTGGTCATCTCGACACCAAATTCTAGCAACTGCTTTAGTAGATCATTTCTATCTAATTCTTTTGGTGGACCTTTAACATATATTTTCTTTGTGAACAATGTAGTTGATCGACAATATGGATGATTTGGGGGAAAAAATCTTCGGTGACAATCAAACCAACATATTTTCCTTCAATTCGTCAGCTGAAATGAGTTGGTGTCATCGTTACAATATGGACATGATAGTCTCCC
>OVBE01003087.1:0-28077 GCA_900406425.1 Iberis pinnata
CGTAACAACCTCGGATTTGGTCAAAAGGGGGTTGACTGGAAACGGGGTGTTACACATATCGTCAATATAGACCTCCATTGACCTGTCGATCTCTTCCGCGAACATCTTGTTGACGAGGCGTTGGTACGTTGCTCTTGCATTTTTAATCCAGAAGGCATTACCTTGTAGCAATAGATTCCTCTGTCTGTAATAAAGGCGGTTTTCTCCCGATCTTCTTGGTGCATCATGATCTTATTGTATCCTGAAAAGGCGTCCATAAACGTTAGGAGTTCGTTGCCTGCTGTTGCTTCGACTAGTCTGTTTATCTGAGGTAAGGGAAAGCTATCCTTGGGACATGCTTTGTTGAAGTCGGTAAAGTCGATGCATACGCGCCATTTACTGTTCTTCTTCTTAGCGACAACGGGATTGGCAAGCCATTGTGGATACTTCACTTTGGCGATTGAGCCGGCCTTTAGGAGTTTCTCTACTTCGTCGTTAACTGCTTGTGATCATTCTGTTCCGAGTTTACGATATTTCTGTTTTATCGGTTTGTAGCTTGGGTCTACGTTTAGTTCCTTGCAGGTGATCGACGGGTCGATTCCTTTCATATCGTCCATGGTCCAAGCGAAAGTTCCTGTATTCTTTTTTAGTAACTTGATCAGCTCGGTCTTAATGGCTTCGTCCAGCTCCTTTCCCATTCATGTGGTTCGATCTGGGTATTCGGCGCATATACTGATTTGCTCGACTTTATCTAGTTATGGTGTGGAGTCATAAGTCGGCGCTGGGCTCGCCGTTTTGTCCGACACTTGCAATGTTCGATTCCGATGCTCTTTTATGAAGCAAGTCCGAGCTACACGTTGATTTCCTCTGATCGTCCATGTTCCGTTATTTGTAGGGAACTTGATGCATTGGTGATAGGTTGATACTGCGGCCTTCATGGAGTAAAGCCATGGAGTTCCCAGGATCACGTTGAATGCCGATTCCTGTTCCATAACGACAAATCTAATCATTTGGGTGGAGCCTCCGGCCTGGACGGGCAATTTGATTGTGCCGGTGGAAGAGACAGTTTCACTGCTGAATCCCGTGAGTGTCCTGCTACATGCCTTGATCAGGTCAGTGTTTACTCCCATGTTGTCGAGCGTTAGATGATATCAACCGAGCTTCTTATGTTGATGATAATTCTTGCTACCTCCGTGATTGCAATGACGAGCTCAATGACTAGGAAGTCGTTGTGGGGTTGGCTTAGGCCTTTCAGGTTGGCGTCACATAATTCAATTGGTGAAGAGGTCGGTGCTATGTCAGTGCGCTCCTTTTGTGCAGTTGCAGCTCGTCGTTCGGAGTTTCAGATAGATCGTACAGAGTCGTTGCACGAGACTAGCCCTCCTATATTTACGTTGACTCGCCGTCTAGGTAATGAACCTTCCTTAGCTTGGTCATCGGGGCTACGATATCTCGTTCGGGTTGGAGGTGTCATATCATCGCTAGTATGCGAGCTCTTTTCTCGAACTGTACTGACTTGGTGTGCTTTATCCTTGTCTTTGTCCTTCGTAGATGAATTGTGCCACGTGTTTCCACCTCGTCGTCTATCATTGCTCTGGTTCCTGCTGGAACTTTCTTAAGAGGATGGCTTGCAAATGTCGGCAATCTTCGGTCTTATGTCCAGTTTGTTTATGGAATTCGTAGTAGGCCTCTGGGTCATTATCGGATGGTGGAGGTTGGTCGGTGCATTTTTCGTTATCCATGATTGCGTAAGTGGCACGTCGCCTATCTCTTGAGTAGTGTTACCTTGGTTCGCGGGGGATTTCCTCCTTATCTCGGCTAGACCGAGTGTCGTGGTGCTTTTTAGACATTATGTCATGTTCTTCTTCTATTTCGATGAATTTGTTAGCTCGGTGGAGTGCATCTTCGAGCGTTTGTGGCGGATTGATGAGCAGCTCGTCTTTGAACCTTGACTTAAACCACAGTGCTTTTCGTAGTGCAGCGATTGCCCCCTCATCGTTGATCATGATACGAGCTACGATTCCCTTGAACCTGTCAATAAAATCCTTCAGTGTTTCGTCTTCGCGCTGGGATACATTCCACATATCGGTTGTTGATGCTCTCTTCGCGATATACATTGAGTAATGCTTGACGAATACAGTGGAGAGCTGCTGGAAGGTGTCGATGGTTCCTGGCTCCAGGCGGGAGAACCAATCTAAAGCTGAACCTGACAAATTTTCAACAAACAGCTGACACAAACCAACATCTTGCTCTTCAGGTGAGAATTATGCTCGTGCCATGGTGATAGTAAAGGCTGTCAGGTACCGGACAGGGTCGCTTCTACTGTCGTATCCTGTGAACTTCACTTTTGCAGAGTGCCGAACTGGTATGTCGGTGACCTTTCTTGAGAAGGGAGTTCGTTGAGTCTCCTCGATGGCGCGCATGATATCCGGAGCCGAACTGGTGGCCTGGTGTACCTCCGAGCTCATAATTTTCAGCTGTTCACGGATGCTCTGTATCTCGGTATCCTCGACCGAGCTCCTGAACCTGTTTGTGTTCATGTGGTCTGTGCACCCTCGATCTCCGCCTGTAGGAGGAGTTTGGTGAGATGTCCCGAACAGGTTCCGGGTAATCGTGCGTATGTCTCTCCCTTCTGCGGATGCAGTGATGTCTTCCAGCTGCGCTCTTAGGGTTTGCGACTCCGCTCTCAACTTGGCGGTTTCTACCTGCTGTTGTTTCATCTGTTTTAGCAGACCCTGCATGGTGAACTTTGGAGCTTCTTCTTCGTGGTCGGATGCCGTCTTTTCGGCGTGATCGTCTTTGTCCGTCAGGTCAACGGTAGATCCATCTTGTGTCTTGTCGATTGATCTCGTGGTCATTGTTGCCGGTTGTTTTTCTCCTGCAAAGGTAAATCAAAAATTTCTTCGAGCAATAAGTCCCCACAGACGGCGCCAACTGTTAATCGAGACTTAAAAATTAGGTTTAGGTCTTAGATTATGTGGGTAAAAGCTCAGAAGAATTTCATATATATTATTAAAGAATAATTACATGAGTATTTATAGTGAAAATACAAGCTCAAAACCCTAATTACATCAATTAACCCTAATGGGCCACGAGCTGGAAGGGCCAACTCGTCAGGTCGGCCCATCTTGATCTTGTCTTCCTGGGCCCTTTTCTCCTCATCACGTCAGTGTCCAGCTGGGCCTTGAGTCGAAATGGGCTTTCAGGGTAGGTGCTACACCTAATATCAATATTAGTGATTAATCTCTCTTCTTATGATTTCTTAGTCTTCCAGCGGTCTTTTCTCTTCTTATGTCCAATGAAAACTCTATTTATAGTAAGTGTGCTGTGGCTTGAGCAGTGTCCACCATGAACATGACCCCTAGATCCGCGAGCTTCTCTTCCGGTTGGTGCCCGTCCGACCCGGCTTTAGGTTGTTGAGTTGGATCTAAAATTGGGTTTATGGTGGTCCTGTGAGTAGGTGCTAATCCGGACTTACCAATTGTGGTGAAAGATATGCTCTAGAACAATTGATGCGAAAACTATAAATTTCGTTAGGACAAAAGAGCTATAGTGGGATTTAAAGACCAAACGAAATAGTGTAATTTTACCTCTTGACTCTTGTTATAACTATTGCAATGAGTTATTTTAACTTTCCATGTAAGAGACTGACTGACCAGTTCCAAATTAGAATCTCTTATTTCTCCCAAAAGGTCCACTATCGGCGAAGAGATTCGAAACCAAAACGATTGGGCTTCCGCTAATCCTTCGAGGTGTGGCCTGAGATCACAACACCAAGTCACAGACAATCTCTAGTTGAATCCCTTTCGAGTAATCAGTCACCATGTGGAGAAGAATCGTCTCCTCTCATCTTAAAGCCCTAGCCGCCGATGTCGCCGCTGCTTCGCCTCATCGGTCAATAGCCACCACCGCCAGACCCGTCGGCTTCTATCTCGCCGCTAACCGATCAGTCATTGCCCCTTCTTCTTCCGTTATTCCTCGCCATTTCAGCTCGGAATCAGGTCATAATCCATAGTTTTTGATTTCCGGATCTTGGATCGGGACTCTATATATGGTGATTTTAGATGCAATTCTCACTCTAACCGGTTTCATATCGCTTTCCTGTGCCATAAGTTCAGTAGATGTATATATAATTCTGTATTGGTCTTTGTGATAAATACTGCGTTGTCGAAATGGAAAAAAGAGATTGGTTTAATGCTGAAGTAGTTGTCAATCCAAGTTTCTGTCATTTTTTCGTAACTAATGTAGGACCCTGTCTACCTAATGTACTTTGAGATTTTGTTTTCATCTTAGTTATTAGAGCTATGCCAAAGCATGGTGAATGACTGTTGTTACGCTTTTACTTTGCAGTAGAGGCCCTTGCGAAGAAGAAAGTGGAGGATGTAATGCCCATTGCAACTGGACATGAAAGGGAAGAGCTTGAAGCTGAATTGGAGGTAATTGCTCGTGTTATCGATATGCATTTTAATACATATGAGTATCACACTTCACCTGTGATCATACTGTCACTCTTGGATAAATTTCTGGGATTACGATGAAAGGGAATTCAAATTTAACTTTGTCATTGTTTTCTTGGTGTAGGGGAGGAGGCTGCTTGACATTGACTTCCCCGAAGGTCCTTTTGGAACAAAGGTTAGTTAAGTTTATATTACTAGAGGCAGGTCGTATGAATGGCTTTATATTAGAACCCAATTTTGCTGTTTGAATGACCTCAGATAACTAGTTCAGTTATATCCTAATACTTTTCTCTTCATCCAAATTGATTTGAGTCCAGTTGGTTTGCTGAGGTAAATGGATAATTTTTGCTCCCTTTTTATTCGTATATCAACCATTGTGTTGGCGAATAGCAATCAATTATGTTATGTCTATATGAATCTTGTCTAATTGCCACCCCTGAACTCTCTTGGTATTGGCCATAATTTCAAGAATTTTTGTGGACAATGTTATTAGTATTAGTTCTCTGAATGAAGCACTAGCTTGGATTTGTATCATATATGGGGTTGGGTGAGTTAAACAAGTCTCTAAGCTGTTTTTGATAGTTACCATTGTTAACAGATAACATGAGTACTGAGTTCAATCATATAGGAGTAAATGAGTGCTGAGTTTTGCACAATGTATAATTTAAGCGAGACCTTTGATATTTTTTTTCATTTTCTTATGTCATTTTACTTCTTTGAGGGAATTGTATTCATTCTCTTTTGGCTACCATTGATCATATTTTTTTACATCTGTTTGATACATTTCCGTCTATCAAATTACTTTAGGAAGCTCCTGCTATTGTGAAGTCTTACTATGACAAGCGAATTGTGGGATGCCCTGGTGGTGAAGGCGGTTAGTAGACCTTACCTTCTCTTCACTCTTTAATGGCAAATACTCCCAAGGATTTCATCGTTAATTGTTGTGTTTATTGAATATTTCATACACGTGTCTAACAAACCGAAGGACATATTTTCTGCAAAGGATTTTGTTGTCTGATTAACATTTCTCCTGAAAACTGCAGAGGATGAACATGATGTTGTGTGGTTCTGGCTAGAGAAAGGAAAGCCTATGGAGTGTTCAGTTTGCACTCAGTACTTTGAGGTAACCTAAAGTCGTATCAGATTATCTAAATGTAGATATAGTGATATATTTCACAATGTTGAATTGGCTAGATATATGTTTGCAGCTGGAAGTGGTTGGTCCTGGTGGGCCACCAGATGGTCACGGCGATGAAGAGGATGCGCACCATCACTAATTCCGACCAATCCCTTGCCGCACTTTATACTTTTTTGTAATGTTTTCAACTATTCATATTAATTTTTACAAAGTTGTGATTGGAATAAAAAAGAATCCGCAAAACACAGGTGAAAATGCTTGTGATCTTTTTAGAACAACACTCAGGTACGAGGAACTTCCTAGTGCCAATACTTTTTTGTAACAAATTTTGAATCAGAATCACTCCTGCTTTTCGATACATATCACAGCTTCTTTGCTTGATTCGTACCGCAACCTTCGCTGCACATGACTAGCTATGTAATTTTGAACTGTGAAATTCACATGATTACTAAACAAAAATTTCGTCGTAATTTTATTAGTAATTGATAGGAGCGAATGAGACTAGGGTAAGTTTCTCACGTACGAGTTAATACCAAGTAAGAGTGACTAAATCTCCTATACCCAAAACAGAGCATCAGTGAAGAGTTTTGACCTGAGATCACTACACATACAATCTTCACTCCAACTCCTTACCATGTGGAGAAGAATTGTCTCCTCTCATCACAAAACCCTAGCAGCCAATGTCGCCACTGCTTCGCCTCATCGATCGATAGTCCCCACCGTAAGTCCCGTCAGCTTCTATCTCGCTGCCAACCAATCACCTATTTCTGCTTCTTCTTCTTCCCTTATTCCTCGCCATTTCAGCTCCGAATCAGGTGATCATTCATAGTATTTTAGTTTTCAGATCTCGGATTTGGGATTCTTATCTGAAGTGTTTAGATTCATTTCTCACTGTATAATCTTACTTTCATTGTTTTCTTCCTCGTATACACGTGCCATAGGTATATGTTTATGAAACCGTGTTGGCCTCTGAGATTATTAATGCGATATCTACTTGATCTGTTGTTATCTCTCTGCAGTTTTGATTCTCTCTTCTCCATTGGAGGATGAATAATTATTATTAAGCTTGTGATTTGCTGTAGAGACCATTGCAAAGAAGAAGGTGGAGGATGTAATGCCTATTGCAACTGGACATGAGAAGGAAGAGATTCAAGCTGAATTGGAGGTGCTTGCCAATGTTTTTTTTTTCTGTATGCATTTTAGTATTTCTGAGTGATGCAAATGTGTTCTTCCTGCAACTCCACTTGTGTCACCACTCTTGGATTAGTTTCGAGCATAACAATCTTTTTGCTTCATAATATTATCCAGATTGAAGAGAATTGAATTCTGATTTTTTCATTGTTTTGTTGGGGTAGGGGAGGATGCTGCTTGACATTAACTTCCCCGAAGGTCCTTTTGGAACAAAGGTTAGTCTTGTTTCTATAATCGAAGATAACTCTTGAAATGTGTTAACCTTATTGTCACTTCGAAGTCTACACTCCATCAGTGGTTTTACTCACGATATGGAGTACTAGAACTCGGCAAGCTTCACTTAACTCGTCTATAATGGAGCATTCACTTTTGATATGTCTATTTGAGTTTTGTCTAATTGTCACACTACACTTCATTCCGATTTCTCTGGTCATGTTTTCAATTATTTTTTATCCAAACGAAGCACTAGCATGGAATTGAATTATATATGGGATTTTAATGGTGCATTCAGCAAGTCCTTAAGTTTTGTTTGTTAGTCTCCCATAGTCCTATGATCCATATATTCACAATGATGAAGAAACTTGGCAGATGGCGCATACAAATTTGCAGGTTTTTATGGATCATAGAAATTTATTTCTTAAGATTCTTGAGAAGCCTTTCTCGGACTTACTGGAATCATATGACTGTGAATTCTGCGTGCTTTATACATAACTAAGACACTTTCTCAGTTAATTCGTTGAGTAGGCTACTATTAGATACTTTTAACAATTTTTGTCATCTGCTTGATACATTTCCAATAATCAAATCGTAATCACTTTAGGAAGCTCCTGCTATTGTGAAGTCCTATTACGACAAGCGGATAATAGGATGCCCTGGTGGTGAAGGAGGTAAATTCATCCCTTCTTCACTTCACTCGTTTAATAGCTTATAATGCAATACTTTTGATCGTTAGTTCTTGTCTCATTGCAAGATTTGTATGGTATTAGATTGTTTTCATCTCTATCACACTATTTGAGTCTTTGACATATGAGATACCTATTTACCATTTCTCTGGTCTGATCTACTGCAGAGGATGAACACGATGTAGTGTGGTTCTGGCTGGAGAAAGGAAAGTCTTTCGAGTGTCCAGTTTGCACTCAGTACTTTGAGGTAAGTTAAACTCTTGTCTTGATTGTAAATAAGTAGTCATAGGTTAGACGAAGATTAGGGCAAGACCTCATTTAAATTTTAATTTTATGAATATTGAATTGGTTAAATTGCAGCTAGAAGTGGTTGGTCCTGGTGGACCACCGGATGGTCACGGTGATGAAGACAATGAGCACCACCACTAATTCCGGCCTCTCCCTTACCGCTAGGTTTTTTTTTTCCTTCATTTTTTTCATATGTTCTTAGATTTTTTATAATTGGAATAAATAAAAAATCCGCCCTTGGTGAAAACATTACATAGTTGAAAATGGTTTTTGATCCTTTTAAAACAACATTTGGTATCTGAAATTTCAAAACGCCAAAACTCTCACGACCGTTGTTTTACTTTTGTAACAACTCTTGAATCAGAATCAGAATCATTCTTTGGCTAATGCTTATTATATTTTCCAACTTTATATTTTTATGGTTCGATGTCTTTTCATATTGGACGTTTTGATGGTTTCCTTTATTCTTTGTGAACGGTTGTATAATTTAATGGATTATAGAAAATTTGATTTTTTTTTCTTCCAAACTTGTTCATTAATTGGTTTAAATTAACACTACTAGTTTCTCATACAATGCACCTACATTTTTAGTTTTCACTTTCCTTTATTTTTATTCCCTCTCGATTAATTTCTCAAGGTTGTTCATTCATTTGGTTTCTCAATGGTTAACAAACTTATTACCAATTTTTTACTTGCCTTACAGAAAACGTAATCATGAGATTTTTAGTGTTTCACATTCGTGTCAACTATAAATTTTATATACCTTTTTGTTTTATTTCATTAGCTGTTCGAAATTAAAATACCTAGCAGAAGCTAAGATACTATAGTATGTACCTTTTTTCCTTTTAAATAATATACCATTGTCTTTATCAAATAAAATAAATAATATATCAATGTCTAATGAAAATAATAATAATAATAATATACCAGCGTGTGAAGCCAAAGCAAAACCTAACAGGCTATAGAATATAAGAAAACAAATATTAAATTAAGGACGGTGTTTTCTGAAAAAATGCATGGGGAATATATTCCCCCAAAAATCTCAAAAAGTATAAATTAAAAAAATGAAATTCTAAAGAAAAAAGAAAAAAAAAACGTCGGAGTTTAATATTCCGTTTCTACTTAAGACACAAAACAAACATTTATTCTCTAATGTTTGACACAGCTTGGGCTCACTATCAACACTCTCGTGTTCAAACATAGTCCCGGATTAGCTCAAAAATATTATGAGTTTTTAGGAAATATATTTTTTAGATCTTTTATTTTTAATATATATATATATATATATATATATAAATAAATAAATAAATTAAGTAACACTACTAAAAATTTATGTATTAGATTGCAATAGTAAATTTTATTCAAAAATATATATATATATATATATTCACTAAATTTATTTATCTAATTTTTTAGGAATTTATAAGAAAATGGACTCCTAAATTAATATAACACGGATCGAGATTTCGGGGCGGTCGCACTCCCACCCCCTATATGAGCTGGCCATGAATGAGACATGCATGCCTATGCATACGTTTTTGATCCTCACTCGTCATACACATAATATTTATATATGTTTCATAAAATGTTTGATTTTATGGCTTTAGTTAAGAAAATGTGATGATAGATTTCTCTCGATCCAAAGATTATTGATCTAAAAACATTTCTGTATCAAAATGGATCATGGTTTGAAATATTTTATATATTAGCGGATGTAAAATTTATCAGATATTCTAAAATGCATAGCTTTTAATTATAAAATCTTATATTATAGGAAAAATTACATTGTTAAACCATTGTTTATGGAACTATTTATTAAAATTGGTTCACTCCATGAAATTTGTTGGTCACATATATTTATAGGATAAATTTTCAAGTTTGTTTGATAAATCGTCAGTTTTATTAAAATTAAATTATATAATAAATTTTTAATGGTAATATAAGCGAATTTTAATAAGTTAGAAGTATATGAAGATCTTACTCCTTTTCCACTTGTATTATTTTAAACAAATATTCACGCCTTTCTCAAAAAGATTTTTTTAGAGAAAAGCTTTTATATTATCTAAAAGATGAGGATACCTTATATTATGCAAAATATGTTTCATTGCTTAAATTTTCTTTAATTCTTTACTAAATAATGGAAAAAAATAATTGTGGTTTTCTGATTTTTATTGTTTTAGACCAAAATTTTACAAGAAGGAAGAGAGGGGAGTAACCAAAGGAAATTTTTTAAAAATATCACAATTAAAATTTTTGTTCCCAAACATACTTTTTTCTTCGAAATATTATGGAAAAGATTTCAACAAATAAAAAACACAAAACTAAATCCAAACCTATAAATTTAAATTTTAAGTTCTCTAAAAATTATTATCTTCTTATGTTTGTGGTGTTTTTCAAATTTTGATGGTGACATTTTTTTTTTTTGTATTTTGTGAAATTCTTCATATGCATTTAAACTTTTCATCTTCACGCGTTTATAATTCTCAGAGACATTTTACGAAAAAATCTATATCTGACGGCGACATCAGCTACTGTCGGTTGCCGCCTCCCACTATGACTTCCGTTTTCCTTCTTTTCGGCTAGATCTTGGTGTATTTTTAAGCGACAATTCTTTCCTTGACGATCTTTTCTCTTTGTAAGTGAGGTCTTGTAGTTGATGTTGTCTTTTCCTGTGACCGGTGTTTGGTGCTCCGGTTTGGCTAATTGTTGCTTGTAGTCGAGATGAGTCGGTTGGGTTTTCTCGTGTCCTCTCAGGTTCTGGCACATCTGTTGCAGAGATTTCGGTGGAAGTTAGTTTCCGGTGAGGTGTTGGTTCTCGGGTTTGTTGCTTTCGCCGTTGACTCTTATTTGCTCCAGATCTGTGGTTCGTGCTCCTCTAGGTTTGATCTTGGTTCAGCTTCCATAAGGTGAGGTTGTTTGGTTTCGTCATCTTGCTCATTTGGGTTTTTTTGTGACTTTCTTTATATGAGTGAGTAGTCTGTCTCACTATGGTATATCCGTGGATTTAGGGTTCGGGGGTCTCGAGTCTTTGGTCATTTGCAAAGTGTGAGACTCATTTGGTGATGTTGGTATTGCCACTGTGTGTTCTAGTTTTTGCAGTCATGTGAGATTTAAGCTATTTGGCGTTCTTCTTAGTCGTCGGTTATGAACTCTTTAGAGTTTGGTCTTTCCGGAGATTGTTTTTGTCTTACTCTTTGTTTCTATATTTTTGACCAAGTTGAGATTCTGTTCTTCGTTCAGAATACTCTTAAGGCATTTATGTTAGGTTATGACTTCACCATCTCTGAAAGATCAATGGACCTCGTGTCGCATTGGATTTCATCTTGTCGGACTTAGCATCCATGGTTTTCATTGTGAAGTACTTTACGATACTCTATAAGAGAATGTTTTAAGTGCTCTGTTGACCTGTCACTTTTGCAACCTTGCCTTTCTGTCTCTGCTTTCTGGTTCGCACATTGGTTTTGTTCGACAATCTTATTTCGGTTTCATCCCTCGTATGGATTGAGAGTTACTTACTCAATATATTTTAGTTTTTATGAAATTGTGATATCGTCTGTCTCGTTTGGCCATATGTCTTCAAATATTCATATGTTGTGCCAATTTGGGGATTTGGATTTTATGTTTAAACATTTAAGTTCTAGTTTGTATATTTGGATATGTATGTGAAAGGAAAAAAAATCTTCATAACACTTAACACCTGTATTGTTTGCTGACAAGTACACGTGTTTAATATTCAGTTGTGCTTTATTTTTACTCGTCTATAGACCCTTTATTCGTAATTAGTTTATTCATTACTCGTACAATTTTAATTCATATTCTATTTAATGTTCATGCTTATTTATGGCACACTTTCATATAAATAATTCTAAAATTAAGTATAAACATTATTAAATAAATTTGTTTCGCTAAGATCATTATTTTTTCACTAAGATAAGTTATTAATAATTTCTAAAATATTATTTTTGATAAAAAATGTAACACACAGAACCTAAATCTACCAAAGTAGTTTTATTAAGAATATCATAATGTCTAAAACCAGTAACAGACTAATTTAAGTGGTGGGTTTATAAAGAAGTCAAAGCTTTTGAAGACCTCTTCTCTCTTTATTCTTTTTCTCTGGAAATTTCAAATCGGAAATTTGTGAGGGCCGATGGAATAGTACAAAGGCCTACCATTCGCCGGTCGAGCCACAATCTCTGCACACCGCGACCTCCAGGTCCGCCGGCGAGATCCAGAGCCGGCGAGCTCGTCGGAGCGTCTTTCTCCCTTTAACATTTCAGATCGCCTCTCTGCCTCTCATATCGATTCACCAACGGCTTGGTTCGAGGGTGTAGCAGCTTCTACATGATGGTTCTGGCCAGATTTGTCATTGGTAGAAGCCGACGAAGGTAGGAAGCAGTGGACCTCAAGGCTCTCTCGGGTTGCTCTCACGACGGTCAGAGAAGATTCGAGCTTGTTCGGTGGAGCGGGAACCCTGCCGTGCGAAGTAGGCAATTCGAAGACCTTCGCCGGAGTAGCTCGTTACCAGAGAAGCCGAAAACTTACCCACTGTCATCCTCCTCCGCCGTAGACTTCACATGTACCATGCGCTTCTTTCGAGAAATCAAGTTTTTGGTGGACGGTTGTGTGAGATCCCTCTCGAGGACCGCCGCCGGGTCGTCGGAAGGGCAGCTCCGGCGATTTCTGCAGCTTGCAGTGGCGGTGATACCTAGTTTGGTTCTCAAATTAGTTTTTAGGGTTTTCTGAAGATTGGGCTGGGCCCGGGCCTGATTGTAATTTTTGTAAAGCCCATCCGAATCTAAATCTGTTGGGCTTAGTGGTTTATCTAATTTGTTATTTGAGCTGAAATATATGCTTCTTGTTATATTTGGATCTAATAAAGATAAGCCCTTTAACAAAAAATAAAAAATAGCCGTGGACATGAATAAATACATATATTTTTGAGGTATTTATGATCTGTCTTATTTCGTCCAAATTATTATGTTTTTTATTCGTTTATCTTCCGCTACTGTAGAGATATTCAATTTTTCAGATATCCGATAAAATCCGAATAGTCATCGGATATTCGATCTATTTTGTAGTAAGAGACCAATAATAAAATAGTAATATTTAAAAATTTTCATAATTTAACTAAAAAAGAAAATGTATCATTTAAATAATATTTTACTTTTAGTTTTCTTTACTTAAACATTGTGATAATTGATTTTATGAAGAAGAATATGTTAATATTATATAAATAGAATAATATATATTATAATATATAATAATTTATGAACATATAACTATATATACATATATATCAAACAAAACGGATTAGATATTCAACGTATAAAATTTTAGTATTTGTATTTTATTTACTTTTAACATATAACTAGTTTTGAAATTTGTTTTGATTTATAATATTATGGATATCTAAATTTTTTAATTCGAATTCTAATGAATAACGGATTGAAACAGATTTAAAGAATATTTTGCCGAGTCTTATTTGAAATTACTAGTTAAATTTAGCGTTATTTAAAACATCTACTACTGCTGTAAAATTATGCATAGTATCAATCGATATAATTACACCATCATAACAATATCAAATGCCACTTACCCTAATGAAATGATTCTAGAACTTGGAAATTGCGTGCAAAAAGGTCAACGCAATTTGATTAATTTATACTATTAAATACTTTATCTCTTGCTATTAACATATTTAATGGCTTATCCATATAGCGAGCGGGCATTTCAATCTCAATCCTTTAATTAATTTCGGGAAGAGTCTTAGCCAAATTGTTAAGTTACATCTTTTTACAGGAGTTCGATTTCAGACATACTCGTTTTCTATGTTATAAATATTAAATATAAATTAGACATGATATATTTTATCATCTACTTACTCATTGCTACTATTATTTTTTGAGTTGCTATTATTCGGTATCGGTCCGGATCTAAATAACACCTAAAACATAATTAAAATTTGATGCATGTCAAATTTTTAACAAACAGAAGTCATAATATGTTTCATTCGATTAATTTTGTTGGTTCTACAACAGCTTTTATACATATAATTATACACACGACAAAAGTTGTAATAAAAGCCCTAATTACATAACTAACGAGGGCCCAAATAGGCCAATACCCCCTCCCCCTCAAGGTGGAGTGTGAAGGTCGCAAACACCCAGCTTGACCAAGAAAGCTTCGAATTCTCTTCTCCCCAAAGCTTTGGTCATTATATTAGCTAGTTGCGATTTGGTTGAGATATGTTTGGTGACGATCGTGCCGTGAAGTATCTCATCTCTTATGAAGTGGCAATCAAAGCCTACATGCTTTGTTCGGGCATGATAAACCGAATTTTCCGCAAGATTGATTGCCGAGAGACTGTCCGAGTGTAGTGGAATAGGCGCATTGCACGGGATGTTTAAAGCAGGAAGCAAGTCTCATAACCATAGAAGTTCACAAACAGTGTCAGCCATCGCTCTATACTCGGCCTCTGCAGACGATCTATAAACAACATCATGTTTTCTAGTTTTCCATGAAATTGCAGAGTCTCCTAATTGGACAAACCAACCCGTAACAGAGCGGCGAGTAATGGGACAAGAAGCCCAATCCGAATCACACCATGCTGATAACTTGAGATCGGTATGTGCCTTGAGTAAAATTCCTTGGCTTGGATTATTTTTCAAATACTTAACGACACGTAGAGCAGCATGCCATTGCTTCAGTTTTGGTGTTGCCATGAATTGAGACAATAAATGAATTGAATATGACAACTCAGGCCTGGTAACACTAAGATATATAAATCTCCCTACTAACCTGCGATAACGAGAAGCCAGGAAGATCATCACCATCGACTAGAGGCAAACGATGATTATGTTCAATTGGAAACGTAACTGGTTTTACGGCCAATAAACCAGTTTTCGCGATGATGTCAAGAACATATTTTCTTTGACACAAATATATACCAGTTGGATTCCGAAGCACCTCTATCCCAAGAAAATAACGAAGAGCACCAAGGTCTTTCATGTGGAAACAAGAGTGAATATACGTCTTGAATTTGTCAATTGCGGTGACGGTGTTACCGGTAACAATCAAATCATCAACGTAAACCAAGAAGTGAAGTCTGATTCCATCATTGTTGTATATGAACAGTGAATAATCTGATATATTCTGTTGAAAACCATATCGACGAAGCGCTTGATTCAATTTCGCGAACAACACCGAGGGGCTTGTTTTATACCATAGAGAGATTTTTGTAGTCTACAAACCTTATTGCTGCCTTGAGTTCTAAAACCCGATGGAAAATGCATATAAACCTCTTCGGATAAGTCGCCATGTAAGAAGGCGTTATGAACGTCTATTTGATCTACTTCCCAATCGAGAGACGCAACTTGTTGGAGAAATGTGTGAACGGTGACAATCTGGCAACATGAGAAAATGTGTCATAATAATGAACACCCTCATTTGTTTATTTCCCAACAACAAGACGATCTTTATAACGTTTAAGTGTGCCATCGGATTTAAGCTTGACGCGATAAACCCATTAGCAACCAAGTGCAGTTTTACCCGGAGGAAGAGTTTCGACAGTCCAAGTCTCATTGTCTTCTAAGGAACGTATCTCATCTTGCATAGCAGATTGCCAATGCTCATGAATAACCGCATCCTTGTAATTACGTTGTTCTACAAGAGTTGTTACTGAATGAGCATAGGCATTATAGGTGGAAGAAAAACGAGAGTTGGAGACGTAGTCGTGAATCGGGTACGAGACGACATAATGATGCAAAACATTTGTTACATAATCATCGAAATTTGTAGGTGGCTTTCGGATGCGTTGACCACGACCAAGTTGCTCAGTAGGAGGAACTGGATCATCTACATGTGGTGGCGTTGGTAAAGAATCATCAGACAAAATTGGTGAAGAAACATCAGTGGGAGAATCTGATGGAGTAGCAAACGAAGAATATGTTGTATGATCACAAGTAGAATGAGATTCAGGTGGTGTAGTGGAAAATGGAGTGAGATCTTGCACGAGATTGATCATGAGAGTTGGTGGTGTGACAGAAACATCTTCATCACGTGAATCAATATGAGAAATTGGAGATAAATCTAATGATGCAGGCAGAGAAGTAGCATGATGAAATTGAGTTTCAAAAAATTTCACATCACGTGAAATAGAGACACTTTTCCTATATCAATATTATAAATTCTCCATCCTTTTTGAGCAAAAGGATATCCAAGAAATATTGATTTATGGCTCCGCGTTTCAAATTTGTCACCACCATGATGGAGATTGTGAACATAACATACACAACCGAAAACTGAATATGCGTGAGAGGTGGTGGATGATTGTAGACAAGTTGAAAAGGAGTCTTGCCATTTAGTAGTTTAGTCGGAGTGCGGTTGATAAGATAACCGGCTGTCAACGCACAATATCCCCAAAATTCAATAGGAAGAGAAGCTTGAAACCGTAAAGCTCGGGCTACATTCAATATATGACGGTGCTTGCACTCAACCCGACCATTTTTTTGAGGTGTGCCAACGCATGATGTTTCATGTATAATGCTGTGTTCAGCAAAATAAGATTGGAGACAAACAAATTCTGAACCATTATCACTACAAACGGTTTTAAGTTTCTGCAAGAATTGTCGTTCAACGAGGTGAAGAAAATTCTTAAGATGTTGAGGAGCCTGCTGTTTGGAGGGAAGCAAGTAAATCCAGACCGCTCTAGAATAATCGTCAACAATAGTAAGGAAATAACAAGAACCACACAACGAAGATGTCCGATAAGGACCCTAAAGATCGCAATGAATTAATTCAAAAACAGAATTTGTCTTGGTAAAACTCAACTACAATGAATCTCGGAAATGTTTAGCCCGAATACAAATTTCACAAGTGCGTGAATCAAAAGAATTGCAATGAAAATCATGCAGTTTCAACATTTATAAGGCTTTGGATGAAGGATAACCGAGCCAGCGATGCCATAAAGCGCTGGAATCACTGGTAATGGTTTGCGTTGCTGCTGCCACAATAAGATGCCTCAGAAAATACAATTCATTCTTCTGTCTACTCTCTCCAATCAACATCATCGTGATGCGGTCCTGAATCACACAAAGTTGATCAGTAAACTGAAAAACACAACCTTTGTCTTTAGTGAGTTGTGAGACAGATATAAAAATGTAATAAACGTTGTTGAGTATTAAGTGACCAAATGAAACTGAACCATGAGTTGTTGAAGTAGTATAATTGCCATATGGAAATATGATCAAAACTGGTTCCATAGCTGAAGTAATATCTAGGAAATCTAAAGAATCGGTCATATGATTTAATGCGCCAGAGTCAAAAATCCAAGACTCAAGAAACTGTTTACATGTTAGACGTGTACATGATGCATGATTTCTTTCATTCAATATGTGAACTAGTGTGTGCCACTGTTCTTTATTTAGGCCATTTATACCAAGCCTATCAGAATCAATAATTTGAGGTTGTGATATTGGTGAAGAAGTGCCAACGTAATGAGCAGATGAAGAATTGACACGACCTGCATCATTTGATCTGTTTCTGGTGGAATTCGCCGAAGTACGAGAAAATGTGGCGGCATGACGAAGCTGGTTCTGTCGTTTAGAGCTTTTCTCTTTGTACCAAGGCGGATAACCAATTAGGAGAAAATAGTTATCGGCTAAATGTCCTTGACACCCGTAGTTAGTGCATTGTGTCAGTGATGTTCTTGTTCTAGATGGTTGAGCAGATTCAGTTACAACGAAACTGACAGCTTCATTCCTTTCGTCTTGCATCTGACCCATTAATTTTGACTCTTCATCTTGAATTAACGTGTTGTAAGCGTCTTCAAGACTTGGAAGCGGAAATCGAGAAAGCAAAGCTGACTTAACAGAAAATAGATAGTTTCATTAAGACCCATTAAGAATTGATGCAACTTGTCTTCTTCGCGCTCTTTACGAACATCCTCCATTTTTTCGCTTGCTGATAATCTGATAAACTGTGCCACAATTGCGTTAATTTCCCATAGTACGATTCAATTGCCAATTCCTTTTGTCTGAAATTTACAAGATCCGTTTTTAAACGTTATACACGACCGTTTTTAAGTCCAAACCGCTTTTGAATATGTTCCCACAAAGAATGAGCATCATCCATATGAGAAAGAGTTGATGATAATGTTTCATCAATAGTTAGCTTGATCCACGAAACAATAAGAGTGTTGTTGGCTGTCCAATCCTCAAAGTCAGGCGAATCTGTTGCGGGTTGAGCAATTGAGGCATCAACAAATCCAAATTTATTTCTTTCCTTCAAAGCCAGCTTGAAGTTAGTTTCCCATTCATCGTAGTTGGGACCTTTAAGCAATGGTTTTGAGATGAGAATACCAGGATTATCTCCGGAAGATAAGTCATATGGGAAATCGTACGACGAGCATTGACTGTAGTATCTGCCATCGCGAGAAAATGAAAGGAAAGATAGATCCGAAAAAAATCTGAGCTTCAACCTGTGAAGAAGTTTATGTTGGAGGCTCTGATACCATGTCAAACCTTTAACAAACAGAAATGATAATAGGTTTCATTCGATTAATCTGTTGGTTCTGCAACAGCTTTTATACACATAATTATACACACGAATTACATAACTAACGAGGGCCCAAATAGACTCAATAATACCCTATAGATTCGATGTACTCAACCACAGTACGAAAATGTTTCTAATAAGTTTGGTGCCCTAACATTTATATAAATTTTGGTACCAAAAAGTTTTGCTTTACGAGCTTTAACCTAATGCCACCCTTGCTACCGTTAAGTGGTGTTACATAATTATATGAATTTTTCACACACATATTTCTTTTTCATTTTTCAAATATTTTAGATCATATATTCCAACACCTCATATATATATATATACAAAACATATGCAGACTACTTTTGTATATGTAGTTAGGCATCTCGTAGATACCCTATTTTCATAAATAAGATAATCTTCTTTTCGAGAACTGTACTCATCAATTCAATTTATTTATTAGAAGAAAGCATGTTGACAATTTTGTTTGTCTCTAACTGGCTTTTTAAAGTAATTATTAAAATCATAGAGTCATAGACATATACTATCAGCAATCGCATATAACCTTGATCAAATATAAAGAATGGCATGAATGGTTCTTTTTTCTCGGTGTGCTCTACAAATATTTGTATTGATATTATTATCATATATATAACGAATGGTATGATATGTTCTTTATGTCGATGTTCTCAAAATAAAACAATATTATAATTGATATTATATTATTTTTTTGTCGAATATTGATATTATATCTAAAAACTATAATACTGATAATGAAAAATTATATAAGCAACCATACAAGTTTTATCTTCAAACATGTTGTTCAAAATTTATATATGGTTGGCAGTAAAATTATATATTAATTTTTAGAGTACCTATTCTATAATTGATAGGATTTATCTCTTTAAGATGCATTATATTTTAGGAAGATTTTGATAATTACCCTGTTTATATATCAATTTTGAGAGCTATCTTATTTTTATTTTCTTCTAAAAATAAAATCTTATTATTTTTTTAAACTGTATGAGAAGATATATAATATGAAATAAAAAGGAAATATCGATATTTTTAACTTCATAAATATGTACAGTAATTACACTAAGTAATCGGTCGAGTATTATAGAGGCTACAACATATTTTTTCGTTATACATGAACACGCTCGCTTACATCAAGATCCATCCCAAGTACGAGACAAAACCTAAAATCAGAGAAGTTATCACCCCCAAAAATTCATTATGTATGTTTGTTATGTTGAGGAGATTTTGTCCTATACGAATATGGATCCATCATCGATCGAGTGGTGACAAAGAAAAAGACCAAATATAGGAGATGGAGATGACTCAAAGCAAACAAAACTCCGTTCTGGGTTGAATTCTACTATGAACAAACAAATTCTCTTGGCCTTGAAATTTTTCAACGGACGTTACAAAAATCATTGATTGTGGTTGTTTTGGAATGGGAGAATGAAAATGAAAGTTACAAAACGTTTAACAAATAAAACTTTCAGGATAAGAGAAAAATCAGAATTTGAATCGATACAAAACATTGTTCACATCTCTCTCACAGTTAGTGATGTATCTAAATTCTAGAAAGAGCTAAAATATTTTGTATTTGTGTGGTGATTTTATATTTTATTTTATTTTTAGTTTTATAATTCATTGGTAATAATTTGGATTGGTTATTAATTAATATTATGTTGTATAAAAAATATGAGGCTAATTTAAATTTTTTGCTAAGGAGAAAGTGTACTTTTCAAAAAAAAAAAAAAAAATAGAAGCAGTCTATTTTCACAATTTAAATTTATTTAGAAGTATTTTTCCAAAGCTCTTCTAATTTTAATGGGTTTAAAAGTTCTTTTATCTTACGAACGAACACTATATACTACTTTTTAAAACAAAAAATCACACTAGCATATAGTCTCTCTGTTCTGGTATATATGATTTTATAGAGATTTATTTTATTTTAAAATTTAAAATTTTTTCGTTATTCTATAAAAATTTTAAAATTATTAGATACTTAATAACCAATAATAATATGATGATTTTTTATTGATTGGTTGAAGTTTTTTTATATACATTAGATAAAAGAATTAGATGAAAGATTTCGCATGAAAAATAAAATGTAATAATCTTCACGCTTTGAATTCAAGTCTCCTATATATTAAAAGAGAAAATTTTTAAAAAATAATTTTTTTTAAAAGTTACATTACTTTTCATTAGTTAAATAAACACAAAAATTATTAAGGATAAAAAAGATAAAAATAAATATACAAATACATTATATTTCATTAGTTAAAAGGATACTTTGTGTAGAGGATTTATTTTTATATTAAATTTAAAATTATAAAAATAATATATAAAATACTATATTATACTAAAAATATATAATTAGTATGATATACTTTTATTTCAATATTTGATATTTAATTTTTTACCTAATAAATATTGTATTTATAATTAAATAAACATCTTATATAGTTTTATATATTATATGTAAAATTATACTTATAAAGTAAAATTAATTATGAATATAGCGTGGGATATCATATATCTTATAAGGAAAGACAGAAAATATATATTATTTAGTGCGAGAAGCATCTATTGTCTTGTTTTTATGTAAAAAAAAGTATTGATGCAAATATATTTATAATCAACTTTAATTTCTATTTGTATCTTACTATTCATCAATACACTTAAGTTTTTCTTAATGAAAACTGTGGGTTACAAGAAGAGTTGACTAGCCAAAAGCTATATACAAGTTTAAGAATATGGAAAAATATATAATTAACTTACAAAAGTGGTTGAACTTTGTTATAATTTATGTAACGTGATGCCGACATTAATAAGAATATGTCAAGTAAAAAAAAAAAATATACAATATGTCAAGTATTGTCAACCGTATGCTTATTATTATTATTTTTTTGGATGTTTTCTAGGATTTACTTAGCTAGTTCATAATCACATACAACATTTTTTCAGTACCATGTTTGCACTTAAATTGTTACTTCCTCCATTTATTTATAAGTACCCTTAAACTAAAAACTAACTAATTACATTATTCTATTATATATATATATATATATATATATATATATACATATATATACATATGTGTGTGTGTGACTTTGAACATTTTCTATCTTATTATAATAGACAATAAACTAAACCATGTGTTATCATCATACAGATTTTTTTTTTTAATTTTAGTTCTCAAGTATTATATAAAATAAATATTTTACACTAGTATTTCTAAATTTGTGTATAATCCAAATCTTAATTTTTGTAAAAGCATTCTTGTTAATGTAGTAGAATTGTTATTCACTACATTATATATTAAACATTTATATATCAAAAGAACATAATATTAATTTCAATTTATTTTCACCAAACATATTTATTTATTAATTACATAAAAATATTGTGTGAATTTAATATGACGCAATGTTAGCTTCAGTTTTTTTTTTTCACAGTTAGCTTCAGTTATAATGATATCTTTTGAGAGTTTGATTTTATCTTCAGTGATTTTATTGACCATCAATTTTTTGAGCTATTAATCACAAAATATAATCTCAACTTTCTCGCTTTAAATATATTAATTTAACTACTTTTTGACTAATATCATTTTATATCGAAGAAGAATTATGCAACATATAATTTTCTCATGTGTGTAAAAAAAAAATCTCATGTATTATGGTATAAACATGCATTTCAATTCAATTATCATACATATATAACATTTTGTTATATAATCTTTTAATTCATTGTTTTTCTCGAATTTCAAAAGAATATTTTTTTAAAAAAATTATATATGTTAATAAAAATTGTGTATCTTAATCTAAATTTCTTATGATTCGTAACTTTTAGTTTTTCTTTAGTCCCAACTTCTAATAAAATCATTATCCTTATTTTAATTTAGTTAATATTTTTTTGGGGTGAAATGTTAAATTAATATTAAAAAACTAGAGTTTATCTACAAAATGAATAGCAATATACAAAATGAAATTCCGAAAGAAGAATCCGAGAGTGTTTGAAAGAAAAAAGCGCGTTGTGTGAGGGATATAAGGTTGCCTCGTTAAAACCTATCACTAGAAAATCCTATGGGACAAAACTAGTGATAGGAAAAAGAGTACATACCTTATATCCAGCGACGCTTGAAGGAGAAGAAAGAAACGGGATGGCTGGAAGTTGTGAATCATGTCGAGCTTGACTTAAACCGTGGTAGATACTCATTTCTGTCGAATAGATGCAAGTTGCGGGTGGTCCTCATAGCGTAAGCTAGTGAGTCGGAAATCAATCGTGCGATCAGAGCTGGTCCGAGATGCGCCGTTGGTGCCCATGAATGCGATTGTTCCTTTCACGCCATAGGTGATAGATTCATGCTTGGAAAGCCAGCTTCAGAATAATGCGATCCGTCTGGAAAATGGAATGGTGATGCAATGAGCGAGTAGTGGCTGTCCAATCCGGATTGGTGCGATGACATAGGATAGGCGTAATGAGTGTGCTCCAAACTGTGTAGGAGAAGGGACAAGCGAGGAAAAAATGGTCTTGTGTTTCGTCTGGTTCACCGCAGAGCACACAAGGTTGGTTATGTCCCCACAACCTCATCATGTTACATGTGGATAACTTGTCTAACATAGCAAGCCACAAAATAAAAGCATATCGAGGTATACCTTGCGAGAACCAAATAAGAGATGACCATCGCATTCTTGGGTAGTGTTGGGTAGTGAGTGCGTATCTGGTTCCATGTGGCAGAGGATGTGAAATGTGGCTTGTATTCATCATTTAAGTGGCGCCAGAGGAATGTGTCATCACCTGAGTCTTCTCTCGGCAACGATAGGGCTCAGATTTGATCACCAATATCTCGATAAGTTGTTACCCGTGATTGACGGATTCGCCAAGTGGAAGGGCCAACTACATCAGAGACTGTTGCTTGGCGAGCAATGCCCAGTTCCCAAATCCCTTGAAGACCTGCAAAAGAGATTAAATGACCAAGAGGGGACCAAGGATCATACCAGAAAGAAGTGGTGCGTCCGTCTTGGATCGCAACTCGGAAAAAATGGATGGCTAGTGGTCGAAGTTTGAGTAACTTCTGCCACATCCAAGAACCTGTTGATGTCCTCCCAGCCTCCCAGAATGTTTCATTTCGGAGCAAATACTGTTTCGTCCAATCTCTCCACAAGGAGGTTGTGTTCGACAGTAATCGCCAGATAAAAGAAAGAGCGAAGACTGTGGACGTGTCCTCGAGACGTCGAATACCCAAGCCTCCTTCGTATTTGGGCCTACAAACATCTGACTAACAAAGTTTCACCATATGGTGATTAGTTTCCGTACCTGACCATGGGAAATGACTGCATAGGTTGTTTATCTCCCGAATACATCGTTTTGGCACCCGGAAAGCTGATTGCCAAAAGTTGACGGTGTTGATGATGGTGGAATTGATCAACTGTAAGCGCCCTGCAAAAGAGAAAAGTTTTGATGACCAAGAAGTGACTCGTGAGCGGATGCGATCAATAAGTGGTGCATAGTTTGAGGGTGAGAGGCGCTTTGTCGTTAATGGGAGACCCAAGTAGCGGACGGGCAGATTCTCCAGATTGAGACCGGTAGCCATTAGAAAACGGCGAAGGGAAGGCTGACGGCTTCCAGGAAGGTAGATAGAGGACTTGGTGAGGTTGAGACGGAGACCAGATGCATTCCAAAACGTGTTCATGACTGCGAGAATCCCTTGTAGCGATCGCAGAGTTCCATCAGAGAAGATGAGAATGTCATCTGCAAAACAAAGGTAGGTTAAGCTGGTGAGAGCACAACGAGGGTGATAGCCAAAAGAGTCTGATGCAGCTGCTTTATTAAGCATGAGCGATAAGAAATTAGTAACAATAACGTAAAGATAAAGGGATAGAGCACAACCTTGTCTTATGCCTCGGTGGCTTGGGAAATAGCCAGCTGACTCGCCATTTACTATAATTGAGAAAGTAGCTGTAGAAAGACATAAGCGGATCCAGTGAATAAATCTTTCGGGGAATCCCATTGCCTGCAATGTCAAGACTATGAAACGCCAGTCAATAGTATCAAAAGCCTTAGAAATGTCTAACTTAAGAGTAAAGCGAGGCGAGATGGTTGTCCTGTGGTAATCTTTAACCATTTCTGTAGCTAGGAAAACATTTTCGAGAAGCAGACGACCTTTAATAAATGCACTCTAGTTAGGCTCAATTGCAGTAGGCAGACATAATTTGAGGCGATTGGCTAGGATATTGGAGATGACTTTGTAGATGATGTTGTAGCATGATATAGGTCTATAGTCTTTAATCGTCTGAGGATTGGCAGCCTTTGATATGAGGGCTACTAGAGTGGCATTGATACCCGCTGGAAGGAACCCATAAAGAAAGAATGATTGAACCGCTGTGGTGAAGTCGTTGCCTGTAATAGGCCAAGATGTTTGTAGAGCTCCGATGTGTACCCATCTGGACCAGGAGCTTTATTCGCTGGCATTAAGAAAAGAGCAGCCTTTATTTCTGGAGCTAGGATCGGAGATACTAGGGAGGTAGCATTATCCTGCGAACAACGATAGGTTATTAGAGTAGTTAAGGTATCATAAGGTATAGGGAATACTTCCTGGCGATCTTGAAGAAACTCCTTAAAGTGCGTGACCGCTGCTGCCTTAATCTCCAAGTTGTCGGTTATCACTTCCCCATTCGGACCAATAAGCCGCTTGATGTTTTTTTGCGAAGCTTGAGCTCCAGCTTTGCGGTGAAGAAATGTCGTGTTTTGGTCTCCATGTTGTAACCAATTTATCCAGGATTTTTGTTGGTACAGCCGCTCCTCCACCGAAGCCAATGAACGCCATTGTGCTGCTGCATCTTGTTCTGCCTGAAATGTACGCTCCAAAGCTTGGTTGAGAGCTTGTGCTTGGCAATGAAGTAAAAGATCATATGCTTGCTTGGTGCGGTCCGATAAGTCACCATACTTGGTTGAATTGAGAGCACGGAGTGGGCCTTTTAGTGACTTGAGACGGGTATGAAAATAGCGCAAAGCCAAACGAGAATGAAGCAACGGAGTTCCACTTGTCCAATGGGTCCTGATAATATCAGAAAACGCAGTATCATCAATCCAGAAATTGTTAAATTTGAAAGGCTTACGGTTTGGTGTGATGGGGGTGGACAGGTGAACAACACAACGACCATGATCGAGATCCCGTTAGCTTCAAAAGTGGCATAGGAATGTGAATGATTTGCTGCCCAAGTGTCATTGATTAAGGCACGGTCCAACTTTTTGGCTATGGGATTGCAGTTTGATGATTCGACCAGGTAAAGCGCGGATCAATATATTCCAAGTCTGTAAGATCACAGCGATGAATAACGTCTTGGAATTGATTCATTCCGATCTGCCGAGAGTGGGAGCCGAAAGTTGAGTGGTCGAACGTTGCGAGAACTTCATTGAAATCGCCCATAACTAGCCAGGGAATTGGGGTTGAACCATAGATGTGATGACTTTGGACAAGAGCTTCCCAAAGCTGCAAGCGCTCGACCTGAAAATTTGATGCATAAACATAAGAGATTAGTAGTGTGGTACCAGTTTCAAGAGTTACAAGAACATTTATGACTTGAGCAGTAATGAGAAGTGGAGTAACGACAACTCCCTCTTTCCAACAAACCCAAATACAACCTAATATGTGGTGAGAGTAATTATGAAGGCAAGTCCAACCCGTTAATGCGGACTGAATAACTGAAATAAAATTGGTAGGGTGGACCCGTGTTTCTAGTAGGCAACCGAACACGAGCTTAGACGAAGAAATCCAGTGACGGACTATTGTGTGTTTCCAAGGCTGATTGAAGCCTCAAGCATTCTAAGAGAATAACAACATTACATTAGTGTCTCCGTGAGGAGACGTGAGTTGGTTTTTTTAACGGAGCTTGCTTGGCAATTTTCCAAGAGGCAAAGGTCGGCATTTGACTCTTTGATCTAGACCGGTGTGTCTGCTTCGTAGAGACATCGTGCACTTGAGAAATCGCAAGGGGATCTTCCTCAACATCAGAGAGTTGACCCTCCTCTTTGTCTTCCTGCATGTCAATGTCATTATGGTTAAATAAAATGGTAAAGCGAGAAGGAAAGATGTTAGAGTGGAGAGTAGTTGGTGAAGAGAAAGTCGATGGAGAAGCTGGTGGTACTCGACCACCCCGGACAACAAAAGCCATTCATCATTATTCGTGATCGTGTTGATGTTGTCTACAAAGTGGGAAGCAGATGTAGTTCCAGTAGCTAATGACTTGGATGGATCATCGTTAATGATAGTGGGGTGCTGAGTTATTTTTTCTAAAGACGGATCCATCAGGAGAACCGTGAATGAGGAGTTGTTGGTGTCCTTGTCCATTGATGAAGATTCTTGACCTGCAATAGAAGTGGAAACAGATTCATTAGGTTGTAATTTTTCCAAGTCATTAATAATACATGTGATTGGTTGTAAAGCATGAAGAGGCAGGTCGTGTGTTTTATCTATCGGACTTGTGACTTGATCCGAAATAGGTATGATGGTGGATTCTGGAAGAGCTAAACTGGGAGAGACGAGAGTGGGTGTAGTTGAGGGTGTGGTGCCGGTTAAAGTGGTGTTATGCGTGATAGTAGCCAAGGGTGAAGTGTCGATATTATGAGGGTCATGAGATTTATTAGTGAGTTTTGAGCAGTCCGGAGCTTGATGTCCCCATGAGTGACAAGAGGTGCATCTAAATGGTAACCACATGTAAGAGACTTGTACATGCAATGGGATATCCGTTAGCCGTATTGTCGTTGTTAATGGTTTCTCAAAATTAACAACCACCATAACTCGAGCGACATCAAGACGCATACAACGTTCTTTTGTGGGATGCAAATTTTGCGCTTCTCCAACAATGTCGCCGAGGTATTTGAGGCCATGTCGAGAGAAAAGATTATCCGAGACTTGTTTGAAATCAACCCAAAGGGGCATAGCTGTAAGGTTCAGTTTTTGGTGTATGCGAGATGGACTCCATTCATGCACAACAAGTAAAACATCATAGATATGCCAATATTGTTTTCGCATTATGCTATTACGAAGGGATGCAGAGTCAATTTTAAATAGAACGGTATCATCTTTGATAAATTGAAGATCTATCTTGGATGATTTGTCGTCGCGATTCCAAAGCCTGTTGACCGTGGCATGAACTTTTACGATATGAGGAGCTGGACCAATAAAGAATCCAACTAGGAACGAATTCCATAGAGGTTGTGAATCAGAGGTAACTGCTTGAGGAATATCAGCTATAGCAGTTCCATTGTCGACACTACAAGAAAAACCAGCCAAAAATGACCGGAAAATCCTGACGGATATAAATCCGTCAGGTTTCTCTACAAAAACTGAGGGAAACCTGACGGATTCATATCCGTCAGGAAAAAAACTGACGGCCAATAATCCGTCAGGAAAATCCTGACGGATTCGTGACGGATATTTCCTGACGGACATATCCGTCACGCATCCGTAAGTAAATCCGTCAGTTTAAGTATACATAGGGTTTAGGGTTTGGTTTAGGGTTTAGGCTTTGTGGTTTCGGGTGTGAATCATAATAACATATGG
>OVBE01003088.1:0-28075 GCA_900406425.1 Iberis pinnata
TTTAATCAGTATAAATCAGAGTTCGATAAACGTGATCTAGCTTATTAAGGATGACACTATTTCTTGCCTTATGCTAAGATCGAGATATAGAGACAAAAGGATATAGGAATAGTTGATTCCAGTACAAGTGAGAGATTGTTGGGAATGTCCTGAAATCTTTTGTGCTTACTCTAGATAAAGTTGTAGTGTCAAGGTTTGACAATTATATAATATTAGGTGGTTATAATGTTTTGCTAGAGACCGCTTATAATCTATGGTTTATGAATCCATTGCTAATATTATGTAATCCTACAAGGTCACACACCTAAGCAAACTGGATTACTAACTTATTGGGTTTTAATAATATAATATATATTTTATATAAGATATAAGTATATATATTTATTTTGTGTCAATAAGATTATATATTATATATATTTGATATATGTATATCACACACGTTAACGTACAATCATTAAGTGATTGTGAATCACTTAGTTTGATGTTGGGCTTAATTAGTGCATGGCCCATTACATTAAGCGACATCATTATGTATATATTGTGCGTTGACGATGTGAGAGGGCATGAGAAAAAATTATTTTTAACGAAACCCTAGATAAGAAAAAGAGGCAGAGACGAATAGTTCGTCGTAACGACTCTTTAGAGATTTGATCTCGCAAGGTACTAGCATACCGTCTTCGATCCAGTTTGTGTGCGTGTGGATACCGGTAGAGGCACGACACTTGGAGTGCTCAGAAACCTCGACTAGTTTCGTTAACCTTTCCGCTGCAGAATATCCAGGTATATTCATATCTTTGTATTCTAGATTTAATTCAGTATTTACACGAATCCTGTCAGTTAGATTCGTAATTAGAATTTATAAAGCGTTATAAATTGTTACGAATTCCAACAGGGCCTGGATAGTTCGGAATACCACATGGGACGTATCATTTCATGCAAGAGACATTCTTCTCCTAGTTCAAAATAATTTTGAGGCAGAACTTAAATGCATTCTTTAGGCCCTGATTAGCATGTTTGACCTTTATATGAGAGTTATAGAAGTATGTTATGACTTTGGTTTAGTAGTTGAAGCAATAAATCATCCATCAAACTGACCGAACTATAAGAGCTTACTTTAGAAGATCTCAAAAGTCGCTGCGTCATTTACATCTTGTCTCTTCTTTGCAACTTCTCTTAAAAAAAATTCTGTTGCTAGAGACATTGCCAAGAGTGTCTCTAAACATGGTTTTTTCTTTTCCTACCTAACTTTGGGAGAACCTCCTAGCTTCATTCTTGCATCCAAGAGGAAGCACAACTTTCCTAGACAGGTTTATTGTGAAAGTTGTTTTTCCATCTTATGTTGTTTTAACATTTTGGACATTTCTTTTGTAATTTGTTACCCGAAAAAATAATAATAATATGAATAGTGATAAATAATAATAATAATAAAATTTTAATATGATTAGGAGTTTCAGCGATGGAGATTCTTCTCCCCCCCCCCCCATATTTGGATGTCACTATATATATATATATTTGTCAAAGGATGTCACTATTATTACCATATATGGAGGACCATGTTTAATACAATTGTTGGTTATGAATTTAACTAAAATTAAGAGTATTTAACACAAGTATGTAGCCTTGATTAATAATAAGTTTAAGATACAAATTATGTAGAAAATACACTTTATCAATCATAAATATATTAGTTACTAGTTTTGGAGGACCATTCTTTGTGGTCTCCTTATTATTCGAAATTGTAACATGGTTTCTGTCAATTTATAATCTATTATACCTTTGAAGATTTCACACCAAGCTAGAAGATCTCTTATGAAGTGTGACCCTAAGCCCATACTTCATATGAAGAGTAACACGAGGAAGTGGCTCAATCGTGTGTCCTTTAACTACCTCAATGTCATAGTTTTGTAATATCTCGACCACAATTACCTGCAAATGTGTCATAGCTATATGCTAACCGAGACAAGCTCTTGAACCGGCATTAAATGCAAAAAACTTGAAGGAAGGTTCATGCTTTAACCCTTCTGTCTCTGAATTAATCCATCTCTCTGGCTTAAACTCGAATGCATCTTCTCCCCAAGTAGCTTTCATCCTTCCCATTGCGTAAGTAGAGACAATGACTCTAGAGTTTGCATCGACGATGTGTCCACTTGGAAGCACATTTTGTTTAATACAAGACCTGCGTTGGAAGGGACCTGATGGATAAAGCCTAAATGTTTCATTCAGTGCACCATGTAAGTAGAGAAGTTTGTTCAAGTTCTCTTCTCCACTTCCTTTCTTGTTGATTTCTTCACGTATCTTACTAGTCACTTGAGGATATTTAGACAAAAGCCAAAAGAACCAAGACAAAGCAGAAGCCATCGTGTCTCTTCCTGCTAAAACGTTTTTTTTTTTTTTTGTTGGAATGTAATACTTTATTTCCTCCAAAAAAACTTAATACAAATGAGTTTTAAGATCTGAAAAATTCATTCAAAGAATAAAAGAATAGAACTAAGATCTAGTACTAAACCATAGTTGAAGAAGATTTGGTAGGGGCAAGATGCCATTACTTCCTGCTAAAACGTTACTTAAAATAGCATCTCTATAGAACATATCATCAATCTGATTCAAGAGCTTGTACTTAGTTGTATCTAGCTTCATAAAGAACGTTAAAATATCCTCATGGTGACCAATCCCTTGTTGTATTTCATATTTCTTAGCTGATATGTATTTTGCACACACGATTGATTCTAGCATCAGCTTCTAACATCTTCTTAGCTGGTCCAAATCCTATCCACTTTTGAAGATTCCACAAGAATCCTGGTATAAGATGTCTATACACAATCGCTTCTTCAACATAATCAAATGCTTTAACAAACTCATCCTCATGCTTTTCAATGGAGAGAGATCTTGGATCATATCCAGTTATAGTAACCAAGGCTGTATCAAAGGTGAATCTCCGAAACACATCTTGCAAGTCAATGGTCATCTCTTCTTCAACAAAATGGTTGAAAAGTGGCAAAAGAACGTCCTTTGTTTCTTGTTGTATTCATTGAAAACCTTTGAAACCCTAGACTATGGTCAATGAAATGATAACATTTCCTCAGCATGCTACCATCTAAGTTGATTAACGCGTTTCCAAAAACTTCAAAGATCTTTTGGAACTTTGGACCTTTGACGTAGGTTGAAACATTTGAGCTCATCATATGATGAATATTAGCTGGATCAACGGTGATTGTTGGGTTAAGGGTTATAATTCCCTAATAACTTTGGTTTTTACAAGATGAGTTTGAGGTCGTCTACAAGTCAGACGAGCTCAAATAGATTCTATCTTTCTCTCTCTAACTTCTCTCCTCTCTTTCTCTCAGACCAACCTCCTTTCTTTGAGTCTATGGTCCTCCTTTATTGTGTAATGGGATCCGTCGATGTAGGGCAGTTGGTAGAACGGAAAAAGGGTCCATAGGCCGACTGTTCATGATCGGCATTCGGCGCATACATTTCCTGTTCACGTTTGGCGGTTAGACCCCTAGACTGACAGGTCGGCTCGTCGCCGGTCCAAAGACTTCATCGTGGGCCTCTTTTGGGCCTTTTTTCCGGGCTCGATTAACATTCATCTTTTGGGCCCTTCTAGCGGGGCCAGGAGGGCCCTATCCAACAGTATGTCCCCCCCCCCCAGAACAGAAGAGGTCAGTTGCGCGTCGTCTGTTGAGGCGTTTGAGGTTGGGTGTAAAAGATTTGAATGTCGAGTTGATTCAGCTTCCCAACATACCTAGTTCGTAGGTAATAATTACGATGGGACAGGAATCGAAGAGTCTCTTGTAAGTTTTGATTTTGACCGTTGCGTTTCCGGTAGCCCGTCGCCTATATAAACCCCCATTTTTTACTGATTCCTTTATTATCGCTCTCTCTCTCTCTCAAGGTAAAATTCTCTCTCTTCTTTTAAATTTTTGATGGAACTTCCGTTACACCGGTCCCCAAGTTGCAGCGGAGATAAGTGTTGTTCGCCGTTAGTTCGACCGCTTCGTTCATCTGGAGTCGATCCACTTGATTTGGGCTCGGAGAGCTCTTCGACGAGCTCCTCTTTAGACGGGGGCATAGCTCGAATAGTCACTCGTCGGGAGAATCCCGGGATGAAACTTCGAGATATGAGATCGACGACTTGAACCCTACTAATAGAGTCGATGGGGTTTCTGATCACAGCGCTTTAGAGACTTCGAATCGTGGGGTCGACGAGAATTTGCATCGCGAGGTCGACAAAAATTCGCATCGTGAGGTCGACGAGACCTCAGATCATAAGATCGATGAGACCGCGAATCATGGGGTCGACGAGACCGCAAATCATGAGGTCGACCAGAACTTGAGTCGCAAAGTCGACAAAACTCTCGATCTGACTAACCTTATGTTCGTCAAACTCCAAAGAGATGAAAAATTATCGGGCTCGCCTATGATAGGGTCTCCCGACGTGGTCCCTTCAGACATTAGGACCGACTTTCTAGCATCAAGGAGGGTCGAGCTGAGCACTTCAGGAAATGACGAGGTCGACCCTGGTGTTGAGAGTTCCGAGGCTGGCATCGAAGATAGGCCTCCCCGCATCAAAGATATAGATTTAATTACTGGGATATCTTCGTCGTCAATGACCGAAGCCAGGCTTAAGGCCCTTGCTCGGTCTTACGGCTTTTCGGACCTGTATTTGCAGTTCAGGGTTCCAGCCTCCCATGAGCGACTGTGGGATCCTCCGGCCGGATATTTTGTTGTCTTTGAAGACTATTTTCAAGATGCTCATCTATGGTTCCCTATGCCGAAGTTGTTCATCGCTTATTGCGCCAAGAGGGAAATGGCTATATCTCATAATTCGATCGCCTCGGTTAGGAATTTGGTCAGGGTTTTAGTTTTGGCTGCCGAGCTGGGCATAGAAGTATGCGGTAAATTCTTCGAGGAGATGACCAGGATAAACAAATTTCCCGGGAAGGTCGACGGGGTCAGCGTTGATACTGGCCTCTTCTATGCGAATTTTAAGCCTCCCTTCAAGTTTTTGACCAAAGTCACATCAAAAATATATAACTCGAAGCGTAGATGGTTCTTTGTCAGAGCGAACGAGGCATCGGTGCCGGCCTACAATTATGATTATTCTAGGCCATGGAATATTCGCATCGGTAGATTCTTCTCTTTTGTTGGTTTTGCTCCTAACGTTTCTCACTTTTCCTCTGTTTTGTAGTCAAACCTCTGAATCTGAAAGCGTATCCGCTGAATTTCTTCCAGAGCGTGAAAGAGATCGAAAGGAAGGGAATGGTTGCATGGGAAGCTTTGGATCTAGCTCGAGTTCAGAGGAGTTTGACTCATATTTCTCAAAGTAAGTTTCAATTTTTCATCCCGTAATTCATTTCGATTACTAACCGTGCGATCGTCGTTTCCTTGTAGTTGATTAGGATCGTTATCCTAGTCCAAGGCAAAGAATGATGAACTCATCCTTCATAAATGACATGCGAGAAAAGGCTTTGAAGAAGAAGGCAGTAGTCGATGCCAAGCGGGCTTCTGGTGGTGTGGTTGCTGGGGCCAAAAAAGGATCTGCCAAGAAGATTGGCGAATCCAAAGGGCCTTCAGGGGGATCGGACGATAGATCGAGAAAGCGCCAAGCCGAATTTGGTTCGAGAGGCGACGAGGAAGAGACTATGCTTGAGGCAGTGGTTCCGTCTCCTCAGTTACCTTCCGAGCCCCCGGCAAAGAGGAAGAAAATTGCTGCCAACAAGCTGAGGGCGCAGATTCGTGCGTTCAAGCGGGCGGCTCTACAAACTGACAAGAATAAGATGGCGGACAAGGTTCCTAATACAGGGGTCAACGAGAACCAGATGGTGCTCCTCGGTGAGGGGTCAACTGGGGTGCATGAGGATGGTTGTCCGCCGGTTCCCTTCGATTTCCATTATGACAATGTGCTCGATCTTTATGCCGATCATGAAGCTAGCGGGGACCTTGTCCGTCGTCTGATCACTCGGGGTACTTTTACTGAGGAGTATGCGATGCCTCGGGTCTTTAACGACTTCGACAGCTCGTATCTAGAGGTACTTCTTTCCTTTTGCTTATTTTCCTATTCGTATTATTGACGATGAAGCTTTCCTTGGACAGACTGGCGTGCTGGTGAACCATATTGTTAGGTACTTCGAGCTGAAAATGGAGAAAGCTAAGGAGGCGCTGAAGGATATTGCGGCTTATGGTAATAAGTTTCGTGATGCCTTGACGGAAGAGAAGGATAAAGTCCGGGTTTTGGATGAGCTTCAAGCTACTCTCACCAAGCAGGCCACATGGTCCACCGAGCTGGTGGAAAAATCAAATGCGCAAGTTCATGGCCTTTTAGATGACGTAGAGAGGTTCAAGGACGAGGCTGATAGGTTGAAAGGGGAGGATGATATACTTCGAGGTGAGCTGAACAAAGCTAACGAGGAGTCAGCTCGTCTTAAGGCGAGCTTTGAGGAGGCTATAGCTGCTGAGGTTGAGAAGGTGAAGAAGGACCTGACTGAGGAACATGAGGCTCAGCTGGCAAAGATCATACGTCATATAGACAAAACACGTGATGTCGAAGAGCTGGATAGGGAAGTGAACATGTTTACCGGTTCTAGGATCCTTCTCTCTATGGTCGAGGAATTCGGCAGAACTATTCCGGACGAGCTTGTCGACATTCTTTTAGAAGAGGTGGCCAAAGCGATTGTTGAGAGGAAGAAGATTGTCGTCACCGAGCTGTCTAAAGAGGATCTTGGGGGTCGCTTAAAACCTTGCCCGCCTTGTCCAGACGAGATCCCTATTCTGACTGTACCTTCGGGTGGGGCTGATCCATCAAGTTCTTCGGTGCCTCCGTCTGTTCTTTAAGTTTTAGTCGCAATCTTTTGTTGTAGCTTTTGTTGTATCTGTTTTTCCCCTTTTTGTACTCGAATGTGATCGACGATCATCCGTTTATTTGAATGAAGTAAATTTCTAAGTTGTTGACTTGCTCTTTTTTCTTTGTTGCAGAATTTTAGTTTTTAAAGTGCGAGGCTGGGCTCGGCTTAAATTACGAGACTGGGCTCAGCTTAAAGTGTGAGAATGGGCTCGGCTTAAAGTGCAAGATTAGGCTCGGCTTAAAGTGTGAGACTGGGCTCGGCTTAAAGTGCGAGACTGGGTTCGGTTTTTAGTGCGAGATTGGGCTCATCTTAAAGTGCGAAACTGGGCTCGGCTTCAAGTACGAGACTAATCTCGACTTAAAGTGTGAGACTAAAGGTATAAACTTTTCTTCTTTTTTTTCAGTTGTGCCCTTTCGGGCTGCCTACGTACCCATTATAAAGGGATCAAACCGTATGTAGTTCATGTTACAAGTACCTGCATGTTAATAAAAGAAGCGCTTAAGGTGGTGGGTGTTCCATGATCGTGGCTGCATTGTGCCTTCCAAGTCGGCGAGTTGGTAAACTCCGGGATTGACGATCTTCATGATTTGGTAGGGGCCTTCCCACTTGATGCCCAATTTTCCTGTGCGATATTCTTTGGTGTTCTTGAGGACATGTCTTAGGACGAGGTCGCCTTTGGGGAATCTTCGTACGCGGACGTTCTTGTTATATTATCTTGTTGCAGCTTGCTAGTAGTTTTGAATTTTGAGTAGAACCTGGTCTCGTTGTTCCTCGGTCTCGTCGAGTCTATCTGCGAGCATTACGTTGTTGAGGTCGTCATATAGAGGCATCTTAAGGTGTCAGATGTTGTATATGTTTTCTTCGGAGGGAACCATGGCTTCGACGCTGTGGCCATGGAGAATGGCATTTTGTTTGTTGCTTGTCGGGGGGTCGTTCAATGAAACCAGAGGACGCCGTCGAGCTCATCGGCCCATAATCCCTTCTTTTTTCTAGTCGCTTTTTATGAATGTCCACTACGGTTTTATTGGTGGCCTCGTCTTGACCGTTGCCTTGCGGGTACCTCGGTGTAAAGTGGCTCAAGCGGATCTTCCATTTGGTGCAGAAGTTTTCAAATTTGTGGGAACAAAATTGCGTCTCATTGTCTATGAAGATTTCGTAGAGGAGCCCGTGTCGGCAGATAATGTACTCCCATACGAAGTTTTGGACCTCGCCATCTTGTATTTTTGCGAAGGCTTTGGCTTTTACCCACTTGGTGAAATAATCTGTCATGATGAGAAGGAATCTTCTGCCTCTCGATGATGGCATTGGTCCGACGATGTCCATTTCCCAGCGCATGAATGGGTAAGGCAACGCGAACGTTCTTAGCAGTTCGGTTGGTTGATGGCTGGTGGGTGCGTGTCGTTGACATTAATCACATTTGAGCGCGTACTTATGGCAGTCGGCGATCATCGTCGGCCAATAATGACCATGCTTCTTGATTTTCAGCACTAAGGCCTGACTGTTTGCGTGGTTTCCTCCGGCTCCATCATGCGTCTCGATAATTACTCGTGCGGCCTCCTTCGTTCCTAGCCAGGTCAACAGTATCCCAGTTGAATCTTGGCATAGCAGTTGATCGTCGAGCATAATGTAGTGCGCGGCTTTTGCCTTTAACCGATATGCCGCCCATTTATCTTCTGGGACAGTTCTGTCTGCGATATACAACTTGATTTCGTCTCTCCAATCCGTTGAAGGTGGTTTGATGTCGGCGCCATTATCGAAGTCGTCTTCGGTGATTTCTGGATCATCGATGAAATGGACATATGTCGTCAAAATGCTGGGTTTGCTGATTTCTTCCATAGGAATGGTTTGTCGAAGTTGGGTGTCTGACGATGAGGATATTGTGGCCAGTGCGTCTGCTACTTTATTCTTGTTTCGAGGGATATTTACTATCTCAAAATGGCTGATGCTTCGTGCTAGGCTCTGCACCACTCTCAGATAGGCGTTCATCCTTTCACTTCTGGCTTCGTAATCTCCTGAGAATTGGTTGGTGACAAGTTGCGAGTCGTAGTAAGCTTTGACTTGTTTTGCTCCGATTCCGATTGCTAACTTAAGCCCAGCAATTATTGCTTCGTACTCTGCCTCGTTGTTGGAGGCGTGAAAGCTGAGGCGGAACGATTGTTCGAGGACTTCACCCGTGGGGGATTCCAGTCTGATCCCGATGCCACTGCGCCCGGAACAAGACGATCCATCAACGTGAAGGAACCAGATTTGAGGTGCCTCTTCGTCGGCGATGATTTCGGGAGGGAGTTCGATGATGAAGTCGGCCAGAACCTGGGATTTGGCGCTTGTTCGCCCCCTGAATTCGATGTCATACTCGCTGAGCTTGATTTCCCATTTGGCCATCTGACCCGATTGGCTGGGCTATGCAAGATCGTCCTTAGGGGCTGGACCGTGAGCAGGGCGATGGTATGCGATTGGAAGTAAGGATGCAATTTTCTCTAAGAAATAATGACGGCATATGCGAGCTTTTCGAGTGTTGTGTAACGTATCTTTGCTCCGTCGAGTGTTTTGCTGATATAAAATATCGGTTTCTGTTTGCTTCTATCTTCTCTCACGAGTACCTCGCTTACTTTTGTTGCTGAGACGGCTATGTAAAGGAGCAATGTTTCTCCATCTTCTGGCTTGGCTAAAATGGGTGGTGTAGAAAGGTATTTCTTGATTTCGTCGAATGCGACCTCACATCTTTTGTCCCATTCGAATCTCTTGTTTCCTATGAGCAGTTGATAGAATGGCAGGCATCTGTCGATCGACCTTGAGATGAATCTGTTGAGGGCGGCAATTCTTCCGGTTAGCCTCTGCACCTCCCTCATATTCTTTGGGGATGGTAGTTTGATTATTGCTGTTATTTGTTTGGGGTTCGCCTCTATCCCCCGTTGAGTGACGATGTAGCTGAGGAATTCTCCCGAGGTGACCCCAAAGGTGCACTTGGTGGGATTCAGCTTCATGCTGTAGCGTTTCAGGATGGCAAAGCAGGAATGCAAATGATTGATGTGATCGGCCGCAAGCCGAGATTTGACCAACATATCATCGATGTATACTTCCATGGTCGTCCCAAGGAGATCGGCGAACATTCGATTAACTAGCCGTTGGTAGGTCGCCCCGGCGTTCTTGAGTCCGAAGGGCATCACTTTATAGCAAAAAATGCCTCGATCGGTGATGAAGGCGGTTTTTTCTCTATCGTCGGGGTGCATCATGATCTGGTTGTAACCGGAGAATGCATCCATAAATGAGAGTAGTTCGTTTTCCGCGGTCGCCTCGACGAGCCTAACGATGTGGGGGAGAGGGTAACTGTCTTTTGGGCATGTTTTGTTTAGGTCGGTGAAATCGACGCACACTCTCTACTTTCCGTTTTTTTTTTACCACGACAGGATTGGCCAACCACTCTGGATACTTCACCTCGGCTATGGATCCGAGCCGAGGAGTTTTTCTACTTCATCATTGACGGCTTGAGTTCTCTCTGGTCCGAGCTTCCTTCTTTTCTGTTTGATCGGTTTGAAGGTAGGGTCGACATTAAGCTCATGGCAGGTGATCTTAGGATCGATGCCTTTCATGGATTCCATCAACCAGGCAAAGACCGATGCATTTTCTTTTAGGAAAATGATGAGCTCGTCACGTATGCTCTTATCAAGGTCGCCTCCCACTAATACACGTCTTTCATCATGGTCGTCGTTTATCGTGACTTGGTCAATCTGCTTGCAAGTTGGTTTTGCTCTTTCGGCGGGGAGGTCCGGTCGCTCTAAGCTCCCCAGCTGTAACTGCTATAATTCTGAGCTTTTCCGAGCTTTATGCTCGGGCTACTCACTGATTAAGCCTGATCGTCACGATTCCATTTGGGGTCGGGAATTTGATGCATTGGCTATGAATAGATATTGCGGCCTGAGTGGCGCATAGCCGCGGTGTACCAAGTATTGCGTTAAATATCGGATATCCGTCGACCACTTGGAATTTCTTCATTGTTGCGTGTCCCCTGATGTGGACCGGCAATTTGATGGTGCCAATGGTTTCCACCGTATCACCGCTGAAACCGGCTAGTAGTTGGGTTGTTCGTTTGATTTTGTCTTCGGGAATTTCCATCTTTAGTAGTGTGCTTTTGAATAAGATGTCGACCAAACTGCATGTATCGATCAGTATCCTTGTCATCTCGCAGTCTTTTATGACGATTTCGACAAGGAGAAAGTCGTTATGGGTGCTCATTATGTTCACTGCATCACTGCTCATGAAGGTGATAGGATCGTGCGTGAAGGAGTTGGATGAGCCGACGTGCGTTTTGAGAATCAACTGCTTGGATTTGCTTCCCCTGAAGGATTTATCGCGGTGATGCATCCCATCCATAATGACGTTGATCCTCCTGCGTAGAGGTGGAGCATTATCACGTCTATCATTTGGTTGCCGATGCGGTGGCTCCATGTCGGTTTCGACTATCTGTCTTTCTGTTCTGGTGCGTTTGGCATGCGTTTGGTTTAGTCGGAAGACTTGTGATCGTTATCTCTGGTTCCTATGTTGAGGCTGATCCGCACGTCTCCACACATTCCTCGTTCTGTTCTCCAGACCACTCTCGTCATTATACTTTTTGAGGAGCATTTCTTTTAGATGTCGGCATTCGTCGGTGCTATGGCCGGGTCGGTTGTGAAAGCTACAGTAAGCGTTTCGATCGTCGTCTTTTCTTTGGTAAGTGTTGGTTTTTCTTTCGTCGATGAGGTAGGTCGGCGGTTTTCTCCCCTTTTTGGGCTTCGCGTGACCTTCGTAAAAATATCTCGGGTCGACATTTTCTTCATTTTCCTTCGTGACTTGAGTTCTCGCGTGCTTGCGGATCATTGTTGTCCTTTCTTCCTCCATCTCGATAAATCTGTTGGCTCTATGGAGCGTGTCTTCGAGCGTTTGCGGCTGATTGAGTAAGAGTTCTTCTCTGAATCTCGATTCATACCATAGGGCATTCCTGAGGGCGGTGATTGTGGCCTCGTCGGATATCGCGACCTTTGATACCACCTCCTTATAATATTCTACGAACGCTCGTAACGGCTCCCGTTGGCCTTGAGTCAACGACCATAGATCGACGGTTGATGTTTGTTTTTCCATGAACATGGAATAATGTTTGACGAACGCGGTCGATAGTTGTTGGAAAGTATCTATCCATCTTGCTTCGAGGTGGGAGAACCAAGAGAGTGCGGCTCCTCCCAGATTTTCGACAAACAACTGGCAAAGACCTGCATCTCGCTCTTCATCGCTGAACTGGGCTCATCCCATTGCGATGGTGAAGGTGGTCATATAGTGCGTCGGGTCGGCATTTCCTTCGAACATCGGGAACTTGATCTTGGTCGTATGCTTGATCCTGGTCTTTGTTATCCTTCTGGTGAACGGAGTCCTTTGGGTTTCCTCGACGACCCTCTCGATCTCGGGTGCCGAGCTGGTCGCTTTGTGCACTAGTGAGCTCATCTCTTTTAATCAGGCTTTGAGCATCCTTATTGCTTCGTTATGATCGGTTTGGGAATTACGACGTGATGCTTCGAGCTGGAGATTTGTTGTATGTGTTGATTGGTCATTTATCGTCTGTGCTTCTGCATCGGTGAATCCGAAGATATTTCTGTTCAGATTTTCCAGTTCGGCTCTTCGCAAATTTGCCGACATTATTGCTTCAAACTTGCTTTTTAGTTGCTTGGATTCCTTATCTTGGCTTTCCAGGCGCCGCAACAGGGTTTGGTTTGTTTCTTCTTAGGTCGTAACTCTTTCGATCTTGTTCTGGGGCCCGATTGGTGTCTGTTGGTCGTTGAGTCCGTCATTTCGTGCTCCGAGGTGGGTTTCGTCGACCACCTCGACGTAGTTGTCCCCTAGTGTCGTTCTACTAATTGGGTTCGTCATATCTGAGTTTGGTGAAATCTTGTCCCCAGTGGAGTCGCCAATTGTTGGGTTAAAGGTTATAATTCCCTAATAACTTTGGTTTTACAAGATGGGTTCGAGGTCGTCTACAAGTCAGACGAGCTCATATTGATTCTATCTTTCTCTATCTAACTTCTCTCCTCTCTCTCTCTCTCTCAGACCAACCTCCTTTCTTTGAGTCTCTGGTCCTCCTTTATAGTGTAACGGGATCTGTCGATGCAGGACAGTTAGTAGAACGACACTAGGGTTCGTAGGCCAACTGTTCATGATCTGCGTTCGACACGTAGGTTTTCTGTTCATGTTCGGCGGTTAGACCCCAAGACTGATAGGTCAGCTCATCGCCAGTCCGAAGACTTCATCTTGGGCCTCAGTTGGACCTTTTTGCCGGGCTCGATTAACATTTATCTTTTGAGACCAACAGAACAAAAAGAACCAGAGCATCACAAGCAAGGAGCAGCAAAACCATCATCGATGAAGAAAACCTGAGACCAACAGAACAAAAAAGAACCAGAGCATCACAAGCAAGGAGCAGCAAACCGAGAACCAAGGTTAAAAGTCACCCGAAAACAGGACTATACGGAGACCCCCAACGACCTGACCGCTGGCTCACCAAGAGGCAAACAAGGGCGGGGAAGCCGACGATGGCTAAGGAAATTGATAGCCGTGAAGGAGACCAACCCACCGAAGATCACCGCAAACCCAAGCTATAAAGCAACACCGACAACCGAGAAGGAATCGAGAGAAGGAGACTTTGCTAGACTCCATGATGCAACAAAACGGAAAACCGAACGGGGGAAAGAACGAAGTCACCAGCCACCGCTCGTCACCGGAAACAGGCAAGAACCAAGCAACGACAATAACAAACGAAAACCAGATCCACCGACAATAAACCGAGAAAAAGAAAAAAACGACTTACCAGACGACCGGACGAGACCCCGCCGATCCCGCGCTGAGAGAGCCGCCGGACCGGCCAAGAAACGGAGGAGATCGGAAAAAATGGAGACTAGTAACGGCGGCTTATCGGGTACGCCTCTCAAAGACAAAAGAGAGAAACTTCAATTGTGCCTCTTGACCAATTCTTCAAGCAACCTTATAAGAATATAAAAAGTTTGAGATAATAAAATTTATTATCATATTAGAATCAAGACGAGTTCCTCAAGTCCCTTTTTGCTATACATCTTTATGATTATATAACTAGAAGCTTTTTTTTTAATTCACATCAACGATACGTCTAATAATGTGATTTCCGACACCGATTAGCTGGTTTCGTAGTCGTTGTGACCGATCACTGTGTTATTCGTTTGATTAAGGGTGTTTAATACAATCAAAATTGAACCGATTCAAACCGTAACACACCAAGTTAGACGATATAGTATGGCTTCGGATAAACCATATAACTCGTTTGGATATAAATTTATAAAATTCATGCACGATATTAATCAAAAAACCCGATTAAACTGAAAATACTGATAAATTTTAGGGTTAATTTGTAAAGTAATAATAGCATTTAGAATATTAGAATCTCTATATTATTAGAAAGTTGGTATTAATATACCCAACTTATCTTCCTTTTAACCTCAAGCACACTCTCTTAAGTACAAGTGGGTTCTTCTTTCTCTTTCTTTTTCTTTTTCATTTTCTTATTCCACCATTTCAATCTTTTTTTATAGATTAGGCATTTTATTTCAAATAATTTCATCATAAAAATTTATTAAAAAAATAAAAATAAAACGGATATATAAATTTTAAATAGTGAATTGTAAATTTGTTTAGTACAACATAAACTAGGAATAGTCGAATTATTAAAAGTAATAGTCGGATTACTGATATTAATAGTTGGACTACAGAAAAAAATAGAAACCCAAGACCCCAAAAATAAATCTTAAACCCAAAATATAAACCCTAAACCCAAAATATAAATTCAAAATCCAAAATACTAACCCAAAACATAAACTCTAAACCACAAAATATAAACTCTAAACCCAAAACCCAAAATATAAACCGAGACCCAAAGTATAAACCCAAAACCCCAAAATATAAACCCAAAACCTCAAAATATAAACCCAAAACCAAAATATAAATCCAAAACCCAAAATAGAAACCCTAAACCCCAAAACATAAACCCAGAACCCCAAAACATAACCCCAAAATATAAATCCTAAAATATAAACCCATAATCCATAATATAACCCCTAAACCCAAAATTGTGAACCCAAAACTCTAAAATATAAACTCAAATTATAAACCAAAAATCCTAAAACATAAACCATACATATTATATTATACAACTATTAAATCATTCACATATTTAACATTCTTAAATGATTATATTAATATGAAAAATTATATATTATTATCCATACATATTATTTAATCATGTAATGGCTTATAACAAATAATATGATTACTCAAAAATATTCTTCATAAACTCAGAAAGAGAGTGAGAGAAAGAGAGAGTGGGAGAGAAAGAAAGAGAAAGACTAAAATGGTATTTAAAAAAAAAATTGCATAGTAAACCTACAAAGTAGATGTTAGTTTCTTAATTTTAGAGTATATATTGTTTATCTAGTGCAATTACCCTAAATTTTATTTTTATTTAAATAGTATAATATATATTATATAATGATTTACATAGCTTTACCAACTAGTAGAAACAAAAGAAAAAAATTGTTTACTATAAGAAAAGTTATTTTCTTAGTAATTTAAATATTTGATTTTGATATTTAAATAATATAATACTAGGTGATTTATCCGCGCCCTGCGCGGGTATTATAAAAAATAATTTATATAAAAATTATTTATATACTTTTATTATGAATGTGTTAAATAATTAAAAAATAAATTAATAATATACACCACTAATTTTAAAAGCTTGATAGTTATATTATTAGTTTAAATAAAATTATACACTATTATGATATGAGCTAAATATATAAATATTAAATAAGACCCATTATATTAAAAAAAACCCACTATTATTATAAATTGAAATATTTTAACAACTTATTATATGAAATATTTTAACAATTTATAAACCAAAATATTTTAAAATTTTACTATATGATATTTTAACAATTTATTATATGATATATGATATATTGTATATTTGTTATCACGTGTTATAACAAAAAATAAATATCGAAAATAATAACCAATATAACTTATTATAACAACATATAAATATCGAAAATAAATATCAAATAGTTATATATAATTATAGATGATTACGACAATTAACATAATTTTTTTTTTACATATAATTATGAAAATCAACATAAATTTTTTGTTTATACATATAATTATCACAATTAACATATATATATATATATATATATATATGTCATGATTACGCCTATTTAATTTTTGCTAGATTATCATAATTACTTATTTGAATATATATACATTTTTTTGACACGTTTTCAGAAAATTAACATATTTTAATAACTTATTAAAAATATATTATATAGAAAAAATATATATACATATATATATATTTAATATGTTTAATATTTAACTAATAAGTCTTTTTGAAACATAATTAATAATAAATGTTTATTATCCTCGATAATCGAATATAGATAATTATCACATTTAATATAAATATAATTATATGTCATGATTACACCTATTCAAATATTAGTTATATTATTATAATTACTTATTTAAATATATATTTTCGGTTTGACATGTCTTCAAAAAATATAACATCTTAATAAATTAAATAAAAAATTTAATATAAAAGATATATATATATATATATATACATATATATATAAGTAATAAGAAAATATATTTAAAATTTAATCAATATCTAAAATTTTAAATTAATATGTGAATAAAGAATACGAAAAGACAGATTAGACTATTCGAAGCATAATTAATAACAATAACTTCTTATTATCTCGATAACTGACTACTAGCCTCAATTCTCGCATCGTAAAGAAATCATAGCGTCTTTTTTTGTAGAAGAAAACCCTAGAGTCGGTTTCTCGATATATACCAAAAAACTGAACGAAGAAACATATCACAAATACAAACATTCAGGAGAGAAAATCGGATTCAAGAAGCAAAATCTCAGAAGGTTTAACTAACAACCTTACGATTTTAGATCATGTTTATAAACATTTTATATAGATTATTGTGTATTGTGTTGTTTACTTCTAGGGTTTGTTTTTATATTTTGTATCAATTTTACAAATTATAACATACTAATATTATATCTTTGAATGTTTTATGATTGTTTCAGGGAAAATGGATAAAAGACAAGATCAAAAGTTGAAAGCTCTTATGACGGAAGAGCAACTGACAGCAGAAGCACACATCAACATAGTGGTCAAGAAGGCGAGAAAAGAAGTGGAAAATCGATACAAAGCCGGAATGATGGTGATGAAGGAGTACCAGTCTCAGTACGAAAGGGTCATGTGGTACAAGATGAAGATCGCAAAGAGGGATGCAAAACTCATTCTCATGTTTAAAATAATGGGAGACAATGAGTTTGATCTCATGGCCGAACGAAATTCCCAAGAAGAAAAAAGAAGATCACCGAACAGTCTCTGTCTACGGTGAAAGTCTCGGAATTAAATTGGGATAAGACGAGATTTCCGTTCATGAACTGAGGTTGTACCGTGAAGAACCAAGAAGCAAAAAAAGAAGTTTTTTTAATGTTAATTATGATATTTTTTTGTTTTTTATGTTAAAATGTTTTTTTTATTTAGTCGGATATGAACCGGTTTAATCCGGTTTTTAAAAAATATTTATATTAACCGTTTTCATTACTTATCTAGAATCTTAGTTCTTTTATTAATACGCAAATTAACATATCATAACTTTTATGGTTTCTTATAAAGAAATTTGACAAATCAAAACTTTTATTAATCTACAAAAATTTTATTAATCTGCAAAAATTTTATAAAGAAATTTGACATATCACTAACATGGTGATAAAATTTGACATATAAAAACTTTTATTAAGCTGAAAAATTTTTTATATTTACATGTATTATAAAATCTTAGTTCTTTTATTAATACACAAATTAACAATTTACAATAACACCAAGGAATAATTAAATAAAAGTTTGTATAAATTATCACCAAAAGACCAAAATTATAAACAAAGCCATATACATAAATAATACATAAATAATTAACAATCCTACAAAGTTCTTTTTAAAATTTTTTTAAAAATATAATGACACATGTACATGCTAATAATTAATATCACAAAAATATTTTACATATTAAATAATATATAAAAAGAATAATATTTTAAAAGTCATAATTTCAGGGATTGCGAGTAACCGTAAAACCACAAAAATATTTATCTAAAACAAACCGCATCGTTATAAATATTCAAACCTCGATAGAAATCTAAACAATTTTTCCGAAAGAATCCCCAAAATCCATCAATCTCTCTCTCACACAAGTTTTCCCGAGATTACATCGTTCTATCTAATTTCGTAGATTCCAAGTTCGAGTGTTGCGAACCGGTCTCATTGCGGTTGTATCATGAGATTCTAAAATCGCATATAACCGTCACACTACGGGTGATTTAAAAAATTAAAGACAGAGAACATCTTCTCGACTCCGCATCTATTTTGTTTCTATTTTTAACTCGCTTTGAATAAAATATTTCAATCATTTTTTTTATTCCGGTTTTACACGGTCCTACAAAATCTTATTATCAATAACATATTTTTATAATTTATTTCACTAGTGAAAAAAAAAAAAAAAAGTAAATAAATTTATTTCACTCACACTTAAGGGTATGTCTGTCATTTAACATAATTCCCTGTGAGAAATACGCAACCCTAAGAGCTCGCTACTATAAATTACAAAAACTGGTTATTTCTCTCTCTCTCTCTCGTCGCCGTCGAACTGCTCTCAGATTCTTTTTCCTCTCAGGTAAAAAATTTTCTCCTACCTCCATTGATATTGATGTTGTTTATGCGCCTATCTATTTCCACAATCGCATCAGTCTCATTGAAATTTTAATTTCACTATGTAGTAAGTACCTTTGCTTCTTTCCTTTTTGTGTAAAAACTCTCTATCGAATCGTTGAATGTTCTTTATGATTGCTTTACTTGTGGAATTTACGAGTACTCTTCCCCTCTCCAATGTTCATGACCGAATCTTCCTTGTGTTTACTGGTTTTTCTTATGGAACAGATTGAATTTGTTAAAGCTAAATCGTCAAGATGCAAAACGAAGAAGGACAGATTACCGAGCTTTACATTCCAAGAAAATGGTATATAATCAGCTTTACCTTTTACTATCTCCATTAAGTTGTTTAATGTATACAAATTGTTTCAGTTTGATTCGTTCTTCACAAAGTAGTTAATCAGAAAGCTGAATGTTTAGTTTTTCTTGTTGTATTTGCAGTTCAGCGACAAACAGGTTGATCACATCAAAGGATCATGCTTCTGTTCAGCTTAACATTGGTCATCTTGATGCTGATGGTATCTACACTGGTCAATTCTCCACTTTTGCTCTCTGCGGATTTGTCCGTGCTCAGGTTTGTTATTACACTTTGTATTCATATCAATGCTTGAGTCTATGGATTGTATTTGTGTATTAATAATGTTTTGATACTGCAGGGAGACGCAGACAGTGGCATTGATAGGCTTTGGCAGAAGAAGAAAGTCGAAACCAAACAAATTTGAGAATGAGACAGAGACAAAAGACTTTTCTTGTTTGGTTTTAGAAAAAATTTGTCATTTTTCTGTGTTTTGAAAGATATTTATGAGGTTTTGATGCCTAATTCAAGTACTAAAATTGGATAACAGTCAGATTCTAGTCTAGCCTATCCTGCATATTGAAGATTCATAAACAAAGCCCAAATATGATGTTTTACTACTTCTCATAGGTTCTTTTAACTTGTAGAGAATTCATCAGACCGGTTCATCAAAATGTGCTGTTTGTTAAGGAGACCTGTCCAGTTCTTTAGTAACCATTTCCAAAATCGGACTCGTTAGAACGTTGGTTTTTTAGTTCATGGAGAACCAAATGGCAAATAATCCTGCTATGATGAAATTGGGAAAAGTAAAGTCGAATAGATCCAATCCAGAGATTCATCAAATGGGTAAAACCCTCTCATGTACTTGAGATGATATTATAGTTAAACCGAGATTATTAAATCAAAGTGCTAAACCAGAAATTAGAGAAATGAACCAAAGTATGAGATTATGAAAGCTTTTCCTTACGTCTTTTCCTGTAACAATACTTTTGCTCCTCGACACCATAATACTTGAGGAAAATATAATGAGCACATAACCTTATCCGTGTTGGAATAACATAATCAGCACTTAAATACAGCATGGTCTTATATAAGTATTTCCAATGGTCTGCCAAAACCTTGAGATTAACAAAATAAAAATATTAATATTTAGTTTTTACCATCTAAAAATTTTATATATGCTAATATACACAAACTCACATTTTCAAAACTTATAAAATATAAGTAACAATAATATATGATCAATATAATATTTATTATAAAATATATTAACATTTCTTTTATATATTAACATTTTTCAATTCTTTTTACATATATCATTTAATTTGTGTTGTTGAAACTTTACAAAATCAGGAGCCTATAATATTAAAAATCTCATTAAAATGTTTCATATAAATGTACATTATAGTTTTTACCAATGAACCCATGAAACTGATCGTTGTTTTGCATTTATGTATATAAATTGCCTCCAACAAACACATCAAAAAGTGATTCTCGTAGATTATAAGTACTATTAGGTCTTAGAGAAGTACTCCTTTCAATTTAGAGGTTGATATCTCGTGATATTGCAAAGGTATGATATGGATCTAGTCTACTACACATTTTTTCTCATTCTCATAAAATCGTGTGTCCTTACAAGGAACAATCTGATCAAAGGAGTGCGATTTTAGATCTCGTGGAATACAAGCGGCCAGATAGCTAACACGTGGACAAATCCTAACGGTTCTGATTGCTTAATTTAACTCCATTATCAAAATTCCGACAAAATTAATATTATATTTATCCGACACGTCGGATGCTCCCTATCACTCCCACTTGATCAAAAGTAGAAATGACAAAGGATAAAAAAGCAATCAAAAGAATCTAAAGCTAATTTCGGAAAAATTCCAATTAGTGTAGCTCACAATCTTCTTCTTCTAGAGTTGAGCTATGGTGTTCCTCTGCATTTGCTAATTTCCTCCATAAGCAAATGTAGAGCTAGCTTTCAATCGCTATAAACTAGGGTTTTTTTAGTGGCTTATCGATTTTGTTTTATCGAATCTTTTGAATACTTAAATGAAGAAGCTTTTCGGAGGTCCAGGAACTGTGTGTGGTTTGTTACTGAGAATCGGGCAATGTGCTTCAGCTGCAGCTTCTATCGGCGTTATGCTCTCTTCCAAAGATTTCTCCCTTCACACTGCTTTTTGGTAAGTCTTGATTTGTTTGATTCTCTTAGATGTTAGCTTTTTATTTGGGTAATGTTGAAATTTGGAGGATTAAGTTAGGGATTAGAGATTAAGTTAGGGTTTATCTGCAAATTTTAGGGTTGTAAATCAGAAATTTTAGTGCAAGTCTTTAATCATAATTCTAAAAGTAAATGTTGTTTTGAATTTGGTTTGGTTTGGTTTGGTATTTTTTTTAATTCTCTAAGATGTTGGATTTTGTTTTGGGTAATGTTTGAAAATTTGGAAGATTTAGTTAGGTATCAGAGTAATGGGTTTATCTGCAATTTTTTAGGGTTGTAAATCAGAAATTTTAGTGCAAGTCTTTAATCATAATTCTAAAAGTAAATGTTGTTTTGAATTTGGTTTGGTATTGTTATGAATTCCCTAAGATGTTGGATTTTGTGTTGGGTAATGTTTGAAAATTTGGAAGATTTAGTTAGGTATCAGAGTAATGGGTTTATCTGCAATTTTGTTGTAAATCGGAAATTATAGTGCAAGTCTTTAATCATAACTCTACAAGGGAAATGTTGTTGTTGATTTTGGTTTGGTTTGGTTTCAGTTACTTGATTGCTTCAATGGGTCTTCAGTTATTATGGAGCTTTGGACTAGCATGTCTTGATGTTTATGCTCTAAGGAGCAAAAAAGATCTTCAAAATCCAATCTTGGTTAGCTTATTTGTCGTTGGTGATTGGGTATGCAACTACATTTTTTGTGTTCTTGAATGTTTCTGTTTTGATTCTTTAAAGGATTGAATTTGTGTTTTGTTGTTGTTGTTGAATGTTAAACTTTGCAGGTGACTGCAATGTTATCACTAGCAGCTGCATGTTCATCAGCAGGAGTTGTAGTTTTATATGCTAAAGATCTAAAGTATTGTGATGCTCAAGGTCGAGTTCCATGTCTTAGATATGAAGTAGCTGTAGCACTTTCTTTTGTCACTTGGGTTCAAATCGCTGTTTCTTCTCATGTCACATTTTGGATCTTAGCCTCTGTTTAGTTTTGGGGAAGAATCTCCACTTGTTTTTTTGTTTTCTTGGATTGTTAAGACAGCTTGTAGCTTTAAGAACATAACAATCTGCGTTAAATCAAATCCTTCAAGACTCATCATGTGATCGGTTTGAATAATAGGTATTGGTATTCTTGTGATCGGTTTAACAACACTGGATGTATGCTAAGATCATTTAGTTACAACATAGTGGCATACCAAATATAGAGATTGTAATGATTACAAAATAACATTTACAGCTACGCGAACTGTTGAGGTTTCTCAATTTCGAGATTAAGAATCACTCGTCCAAAAGATTGAGAACAGAACCATTCCACGAATCGAATGGTTAAAAAGCTGATTTTATAGACTAACTGCTTTGCTCCCTCTTGATAGCTTGTGTATGTTAGAGCTATTGTGTCAGTGCTCTTCTCTATTTTCTATGCCGATATTGAACACGGTAAGACCATTGAAAAAGAAATAAGATGAGAAGAACCGGTTCTTTAAGTAGAGCTTTTAGAATTGTTAAGAATCTCATATGTATCTTAAAGCGATTGGCTGAGTAAAAAATAATAATATATCGCCTCTTTCATGTTATCTTCTCTCATAGTTCTCACAATTTTTTTTGAAATCTAGAGACAACTCCAAAATTACCCCCAAATGTGAGAAGTCAATCTTTCAAAGACCCAATAATAAAAAAAAAATTTTGAATTATTTTTAATTCGAATAAATAGAGAATGACAAAAAAAATATGTAAAAAGTAAAGATATTTACAATTTATACCTGGATAAAACCCAGGCGCCCCAACCCGGAGATTTTGCCAAACCAATTAAACAAAAATTGGCTAACACTTTAACCAAAGTAAACCAAATCTGTCGGTTTAGTGAAACCAAATTAAAATTCAAATTTCAGTTTTTCTCGAGACAAACCCTAGTTCTTCCCAAAATCTCTCAAAATCGAAAGAGAATCCATCATCCTCTCATCACATCTTTGAAAATCAAAAGAGAAATATGTGAAAAATGGTGGAAACGAGGCGAGGTAAGAGGAAGGAGAATCCAACAGAAGAAGAAGAAAATTAGGAAAATTGTGTGAAAAAGGTGAAGCATGTTGTAATAGTGAAATTTGTGAGAACGGCCTCTCCGCTCTCATCAATGACGACGACGGGGAAGACGGCCGTTGTAAACCCGATAAATGTTCTTGTGGATGTTGCGGCGACGATTGACAGTGAACGAAATGGAATAGCATAGAACATCTCCTCGGCTGAGCCGACTATATGTGATGAAGATAATGATGATGAAGATAACGAAGGGGAGGCGACAATCTATGATGAAGATAATGAAGAAGGTGAAAAAGGAGAATAAGAAAGAAGAAGGTGAAAAAGGAGAATAAGAAGAAGAAAGAGATGTGAATGCGAAAGAGGAGGTCCAGAATTCAGTTGAATCCGAGCATGAAGAAGTAAGAAATTAGCAATAGAATTTGATGCATTGTTTTTGGGAGAAGTACTCAACGAATATTGAGTAACACTCGGTGTAATAATAGGAAAACTTAGGATTACTGGATAATACTTAAAACTTGGAAAAACTATTTCGAGTTTTGGTGTATTAATGGTATGAATTGGTGTATTTTATTGACTCCATGTATTAATGGTATGAATTTGTGTATTTTATTGGTCTCAAGGAATATTGAGTAACACTAGGTATAATAGTAGGAAAACATTGGATTACTGGATAATAATGAAAAGTGAATTTTATTGATTTGCATGAATTTGTGGCAATCAAACCACTGAAAATGTTCTTTCCTCCATCTAAGTACAAGAAATAAATTAAGATAGGGACAAGGTGTATGATATTAGACGCAATTACGACTATGGAAAAGCTGAAACCGAAGTTGTCTAACGTGGAGACGAACTGGTTTGAAGAGCATCCTCAATTCAGACACATTTTCCACATGAAAAAGAGAAGAACCCCAAGGTTCAGGGAATGTAGATGTTGTTGGTGAGGACAACTGAAAGCAATAAGCAGAGAGAAGTGTGGTTCATCGTCAATGGCGTTCCCATCTGTTATGGATTGATGGAACACGCATTGATATCAGGACTTAAATATTGCAACAATACTCTTGACTACAAGGAGTATGGTGGGAAAAATTTAGTGGATCGACATTTCAAGGAAGGAGAACCTATAAGGTTGGAGGATGTAAAAGAGAAGCTGGTGAACATGGGACCCCATAGAGATAAACTGAAGATGTCGGTTCTATTCTTCTTAGGAAGTGTTGTTTGCGCGTAAATGAAGGTTGGAAAAAGCGCGAAAATTGTATTGGCTTTTTTCAGAGAGCGGTAGATGATCTTGACTTCTGCAAAATCTTTCCATGGGGGAGATACTCCTATAAGTTCATGTTGAAAGAGATCTCTCACACCATGGACCATTTTGGAGGGGTGATCCCGGTGAAAGCAAATACATTATGGCCTATACCAGGTTTTTATATCCCATTAGAGGTAAGTAAGAGAAAAATGATATTATTAGTATTGTTGACCACTGGTGGTATTACAAAATAAAATGTTGTGTTTTGTAGATTCTTGCATTCGAGGCAATCCTTAAGCTTTTAGAGAATCTGTTGAAGGAGCTGATGTGAAGTGTCCGAGGATGTGCAAGTCCACATTCAAACCGAATGGAATGAAAGGGGTCTCACTTTTGGAGATAAACAAGGAACTTGATCAGGAGACTGTAAGTTTACTTATCTTTTGTTTTAGAATTTTGCAGTGTTATAGTAGAACAATAGTAGAACTATGGTTGAACTCTTATAGAAGTAAGGTAAAACTAAGGTAGAATTTCGTAAAACATTACTAAGTTTGAACAAATATTCTACCATAAAACTTTGCTACGTTTGAACAAATATTATGATTTTTACATATTCGCAGTATTATCCCCGTCAAAATCCAGAAGAATATTTTTTGTTGGATGAAAATATGAAAGTTGAAGATGATGTTGATGAGCCTGATCTAGCAGTCAAAAGTTGGGATAAGTTTCTGGATAAAAGGTTATCAGTCTTTTTCAAATATATGTACGACGAATATGTTGCGGCGCGAGAAAAAGAGGAAGAAGTCCCAAAAGATAAGGCAGAGGCCCAAGATAGAGTTGAGGGAGCTGAGCAAGTTGGTGATCTTATAAAGACCATGAAAGAAATGGTGACACTGATCAAGAGAGTTGAGAAGAAGGTTGAAAAATTGGATGGAAGAATGGTCCCTCTAGAGGCGTTTGTCAAGGAAGAAGAAAAACAGAAAGCAAGAAAGAAGTGAAGAAATTTTATGGATATGTCTTTATTTTTTTGTGTAGTGGACATATTATGTTACTTTTGGTGGTATTAACTTGGTTATGACTCCATTATCAAAGATTATGTGATAAATTATGTGTCTTTGTTTGTTTTGGTTAATTGTCTTGAAAACTAGGTAAAAACATAGACAAATTAGAACTGATAAGTTTTAACACTTAAAAAACATAGACTTAACATAACGTAAGTTTTAACACATACATCCATGTCTCAACAAACAAATTTTGAGACATATTAGAACTTAGAAGTGAGAATGGATAATCTCTCATGGACGGGGTCCATCAATAAACCCCTTGACCTTTGCAATCTCTTCAGCCATATCATTCACCTCCCTCCTTAACATTTGAAATTCATGCTCAACACCGAAAGTCCATGGCTGAAGAAAGTGCATCCCATCATCTTGTACATTCAACATAGTTTTAGTCAATATAACACAGTTTCACACAATTTTACGCATATAGTTTCACACAATTTTACATAGTTTTACGCAGTTAGTTTGACATAGTTTTACAAAATTTTACGCAATTTTACACAGTTTCATACAGTTTTATACAGACGTGAAAGAAAAACGAGATACCTTGTAGGTCTTGCAGGTGTAGTACCTACTCCCATGTAAAGTATCAAAATCCGATCGATACTTTGGAATTGGAGAGATAACCTCCATGATTTATCTCCCACATGGACAACGTGTTGGAATACCGTACTGACCATCAACAACGTACATTAGCATGTCGACGTGTTACTTCAACTTTTTCATCTCCCACCTCTCTTGTTTCTCCACCCAGGGATCCATGATGCAAATGAAAATCTGAACTTGAGAGAAAATAAGCAAAGAGAAAGTTTAAGGGGAGAGGAATGAATGGTGAGAGTAAGAGAGATAAGTTTAAGAGAGTGAGAACACGAGACTTGATGGGTTAAAAGTAGAGGAAATCTGCTTTTATGACCAAAAAGTGGAATAATTTGTGTTTTTTTTTTTTTTTAGGCGCCAAAACTAGTTTTTATTTTTCCCTCCAAAATATTACACTTAATTATACAAAAGTTTATGGTTTTACCAATGTTATTCATAGTTATACTTTTCGTGATTTCATAAGTTTTTTGTTTTACCTATAATATTAATTTCTTAAGGTAGTTTTACTTTTCGGTTTTCGGTATTACCATGTAAGCATACGTGATAATTGCAATAATACGTTTGAAATAATCATTTTTAGAATAGTCTTTTAGAGGTTGTTCTTACTAAGAAAGTGTTCTTGGAAAGACAATGAAATGTATAAGAGAAATTTGAAACAATAAGTTATTTTTTAGTACATTCTATTTTGACTATGAGTTTTTTACATAGATGTTATTTTTACTAATTAATTTTCAGCAATAGTATGTGTTATTTTAAAATTTGTATACTAATGTACTTTCAAATACTCGATCAATGAACTAACGTAAATAAAATTCAAACATAATAGTAAGTTGTAGTATTACATAGTTTTACAGAATCCAAAACCAATATATAGTTCAACAACACAATAATAGTTTTACAGTCGTTGTAGTTTCATCACTTGGATAACGATGCGTTCCAAACAATTGAAACCAAAATTTTGCCTTGGTCACCTTTTGTTTTGTGTCCTTTTACGCCGTTCTCCAACAGATGGCTTGATCTTATCATGTTTCCTTCCCTTCCTCTTAACGTGATATGGAGGTATGATATGTTGCTCATTGATGTAATCTGGTACATTCCAATCAGACATGTCCGACACAGAATAAATGGTCTTATAATAAGCTAGTGCCCAAATTTTTTCCTAGTCGTATTTTGAGCAAAACTCATGATACTCTATCTTGCCTTCACGTCAACGACCATATTCAGCATCAACATAAAGTAAATATAAATAAACTGCAAGTTTGTGCAAACAAGGATACTTTTCATAATCATACACCTTGCAGGTACAACTCTTCGCTCTCAATTCAACCAAATAAATTTTTCAATCTCCAGTGTATGTTATCTCGAACTGAAGCTCATAACTATTTAGCTCATGCACTAGTTTTTATCACCTTTGGCCCATATGTTGTACAGGTGGATCTCGATAAGAGGAACCAGCTGGTATTAATCGATCCAGACACAACATCCTTCCGATGTTCGTTAAACCACTCAGATAATTTTTTTGATGATTGCATCCAACATTGGTATTAAGGCATACCTCCTTGCGTCTGATATTACTCGGTTTTAATGCATAACAGTGGGCATTTATGTTTGCTATTCTGCATTATTTCGAGTGTTTTCATTGCATAAAACTATTACTGCATAGAAAAGTTCAATGTAGCAAAGTATAGGGTATCGAATTCACAGAGACTAGAAGTACACGTTTCAGTTTCAATTCAAATCAAGCTAAAGCAGAAATAATAAGGGTTGTTTGTAAACGAATCAAAAAGATAAATAGAAAACAGTTTAAACTATGAAATAAAAGCTTCATGCATCAGGGAAACCACATGTAATCAGGACTGAAACTCAATTTATCATTCAGGGATTTTCTTTGAAAATAGTTCTCAACATGAAAGAAAATAATGAAATAATCTCCTCTCGGAGTACTAAA
>OVBE01003089.1:0-28068 GCA_900406425.1 Iberis pinnata
CGTAACTACGTCGGTTTTGGTCAAAAGAGGGTTTGACCGGAACCGGGGTGTTACAGTAAAGATGACCCCTTCATGCAATGGTTAGTATTTCAGAACAAGGGTTCTCTTAAAAGGGAATGAACTTTAGCAGAAGGCTAAAGGTAGGAACACTTAGATGCATACAGATATAGAACCCCGTCTACCCAATGCTAATGAAACCTAAGTTTCATGATTCTACCTAGTAAAGAGTCTTAGTTCTACTCTTTTGAAACCCAAAGTGATCATACCCACTCACATTCCCATTTTCATCTATTCCTTGTTATACTTAGGAGAGACTTATTTCTTAGATGCTGCTAGTTGTTTCAGGAACTTACTTACTTAAAACACTTATGGCCTTAGACCTTTCTGTTTACACTATCCCTTGGGTTTTACCCTTTTGAATTCATGGTCACATACCTTTTCTAACTTTGCACTAGCCATACTTCTTCTGCATACCATTGTTCCCCCAAACTTTTCACTAGCATATTCTGATTCTTTTCCCATTTCTCTCCTAAGGTTCTTTCTTAACACTTCCTTTTTTACCAACTACCAATACCCCTTTTCATTTGTTTCCACCCAAACCAACATTAAAAATCGAATCCCACCTAGTATTATCTAGTCCAAAACGCGTGGACTAGAACTACATGAGACCTTATTACTGTCAGTTCGAACCTAACACGTTCTACCAAGCTCATTCCATAAAATTCTTGCCACTCAGTAGTAAATTCAGAGTATGAAAGAAGGTAAGGCTCAAGGGTGGGGATTCTACTTGGTTTAACAAGAGTGGTAAAAGATATAAGATAACCTAAATATGTATATGCTATCCATGAGTTCATATTCAACACACAAACATGATATTTAAACATTCAAATTCAATAATAGATAGGAACAAACTTCAAATCACAGCATGTTTTAGGAGAAAAATGACCATGCAAGTTCATATTCCATGCAAGGTGCAGTTTTACTTCAGACAATTTCAGGACACATTAGACAACTAACAACTAGTGCACTAACATTTTATGAGAAAACAACATACTTACAAGGTTATCATCTTCCTAGTTCCCTATGCATATGCAACTTACATGGAAATACAACACTCTATATGCAACTACATGAAATGCAACTATAATGACACTCTGTTTTTGAAGAAGGATTTTAGAAAAAATTCAAATTTTTATAGTTTTTCAGATGCTATGTAATTGCAATGCAAGGTGGAGACAAAGGAACAAACAAGGAAATTTCATTAATAGCAGGTCCCTCGAATCCTCTCCCAAACCTGAATTACACAGTCTCTGTGTAAACTAAGTTCAGGATTGGACTCAAGGAAATACATGATAGTGAAAAAGCATTAAAGACATTTTGAACATAGAGAGCAATCATAAACAACAAGCAAACATAGCGATCAGAAACCAAAGCACAACAAGCGGAGCATACAGTGAAGGTGGAATTGGGATGGACCTCAAAAAGGGTATGCAGGATTCTCAAGGGAGGTATTCATTCTTCATGTCATAGTATCCCTGGTATGCATCCGGTGCTTCTTGTTGTTGCTGTTGGATTTCTTGTTGTTGTTGAACGTCATAAGATCGTTGAATTTCTTGATGTTGTTGAATGGTTCGTAGGCTGGCGGATCCACTATTCTCTCCTTCTTGTTCTGCTTGTGCAATAAAAAGAGCGTGTTTCTCTTGAATCTCATTGTTTTCTTGTTTGCTGCAAAGGCTCAGTAATCTCACGTACACGAAGCTGCCTTTTTGAGAGAATTGGGGCTCTTGGCGGAGAAATCATATGGTCCTCCTCTCTAGCTCTAGATAATGCTCGCTCTCCTTGTTGCCTTCTTAGGATTCTTTCTCGTGATGGTTAAGACATCCTTAATTTGAAAAGACAATATATAAACAAAGGTGTGTGAGTATTATTCAAAGCGCTTAGGGAGTTCAACAATTGCAAAATATGCATTCTCAAAAACGTGTTGGGTATGCAAGTTACTTAAACAATCATCAAGTTCGATTCATGTTTTATGTGCTACCTTATCACCCTTAGCTCAATCAACTTATGCAAGCCAAAATCGGTTTAATAAAAACATTTTTGAAAGAACGAAATTCATTTTTGCAAAAATTATATTGAAATCGCTAAAGGAGTTTAAAGATGAAGAACGAAAAGGTTAAGGAGTGAAACCGATTTTTGCAAGTGATTATAGCTTGTTGAAAAAATCCTTGTGAGATCAATGCTTCTAATTGAAATTCCTTAGAGAAAAATTGTTTTTAGAGAGAATGGTTGTGAAGGTGATGAGTGAAAGAGTGAGAGATACTCCCTTAATATAGAGCTATTGGCGATTTTGAGGAGGTGGTGGTGAGTGGATGTTTATGGTAGAGGATTAAAGATGGTGCATGTGGAGGAGGATTAAAGAGGGAACATTGGTGTGATGGGGGTGTGGGTGTGTAAGAGAAGTGATGGAGTGAGGTGATCTTTTGTCCATGGGATAAAGGAGGTTAGTGGGCAAGTGGAGATGATCTTTTATCCTTGAGTGAGATGAGCTTGGTTTGATTTCAACAACACTCTAAATGGTTCGATTGGGCCTTGCTTGGTTCGATCACAACTTCATAGTACAGCTTGGTGACGGTTCGAGCACATGGATCGATGTTGGCGTTAAGGTGCGGATCGATCTATGCATTGATGGAACCTTGTGCTTGGCTCGATTAAGTGTTGTAGGTGGATCGATCCTTAGCAAGAATGGATCGATCATAACATTGAACACGCAACGATCCAGACGCAGTGGATCGATCCAATGTTGTTGTGGTTAGAGCATAAAGTGGATCGATCACCGAACGTAGGTGGATCGATCGGACGTGGAGTGTTTGGATCGATCCAAATTTTTGTTTGTTTTAGTTTGTCCATATCCCATTTTTCTCCTCCTTGCAAGATTCCCGAAACTCATTCCATAAGTGCCTAAAACACCAAAATCAATTGAAAACTAAATTGCATTAAACCAAGCACTGAATTTAAAAAAGCATTGAAATTAAAATATATACAGAGATAGACATGAGACTTCATCCTAAGTGAGCTTTTTTTAAGTCACTAAGCTTGACTTCTTGTTTTTAGGATTAATGACCCTGAGACGGCTCTTCGAAGAGAACCGAGATCTTTTCTGAGAAAGCTCTTTTATCAACATTTTGATCAACCTTATAGTTCAGCTTAGGATTTTCATCAACTTCTACAGCAAGTATGATGTCTTCCTCAGAAAGTATTTCCTTGATCATGAAGCTCTTAGAACATAGTGGATCCACATTCCCCAGATAATACTTGAACCTTTTGTTGAGAAAAAACACTTGGTCCCCATTCTTGATTCCCAAGGTTTGGGCATGAGGTTCCAAATATTTCTCAGAAGTTGGAGTGTCCAAAGGTTGTTTATGAGGTGGTGTAAGTTCAGGTTGAAATTTGAACTCATGACTTCTTTTTCCTGGATCCTTCAGGTTGTCTTCAGCTCTTGACATTACTAATGTCCTGATTTCTTTTAACTCCACATAAACTCCTTTATATGGTTCCTTAATAAGCTTGAAACTTTCATGGTGCATTCCAGACTTTGTTGGTTCCTTTCTCAACTCATCTTCAGCTGCTTCACCGCTTGATTTCCCATTCTTTGGGTTGTCTTCATTCAGTTCCTTCACAGAGAATAGCTGACCTTGGACAGTGAGATTCTTAGTTTTGGTCCTGATGTTGAAAATCATTTTTGGGCCTCTTTCTATATTTAGCTTAATGTGACCTTTCTTGACGTTGATTACAGCTCCAACCGTTGCTAGGAACGATCTTCCAAAGATTAATGGATCTTTAGGCTCTTCATCCATCTTCAATACCAAAAAGTCTATGAGTATTGTTGCATCTTTGATCTTGATAGGTAAACCTTCCAAGATGCCAACAGGATGCCTAACCGATCTGTCCGCCATCAATAAAGCTATGTTGGAAGCTTTGAACTTGTCAAATCCCAGCTTCTTGGCAGTGGACAGAGGCATTAGGTTGATAGATTCTCCCAAATCACATAGGCATTCGTCAAAGGTCAAGGATCCTAGTAAGCAAGGCAAGGTGAATGAACCAAGATCCTGTTGCTTCGTGCTTATCAAGGCATTGCACTGTTCAGATGGTTCCAGCACTTCCTGAACTATCTTTTCCATCATAGGTTTCTCAAAGACATCTGGGTATTTCTCCATGATCTCTTTCTTGAAACATGATGGAAATGGGAGTCTTGGGACATAGGGTGGTGGATCTTAAGGTTTTGCAATCTCTTTTGGAGTAGGTGACTTCTCAACATACCTTTTTACAGGAACATACTCTTCGTAATCCAGAGGTGCATCTAAGTTTGAACTCAAATCCCCCCAACTTGAACCACACTGTTCGCAGTGCAAATAAGAGGGTAAGTTGGAGTAGGAATAGCAGTTGTCTGCTGAAGATAAATGGCATTGATGTTAGCATATACCTTTGGGTTCTGCACAGACTTTCCCGGGAGTTGACCATTCGTAGAAGTAGAAGTGGATGCGGTCTTTCCTTCGAAAGTAGTGACCCGAGAGTTGAGAGTTTCAAGCTTCGAATAGATTTCACCGAATGAAGTGTCCATCTTGTATTGGATTTCACCAAATTTCTTTATGTCTCTAGTGCATAATTGGCCTGACCTTGAAAAAGCTACTGTACCATAGCTTCAATGTTGAAGGGTTGAGCTGGAGGTTGGTTAGATGAGAAACCAGGAGGTGCACCAGTAGGTTGTTGATGTGGTTGTTGAAAACCATTTTGTTGTTGCTGCTTTGGGAAGTAACCTCTGTTATGGTTGTAGTTGTTGAAATGTAGAGAGTTCTTCTGTTTTTGAGGTGGGTACACTTGGTCTTGTGGGTTAGCAATGTTGTTTCTTCTGTAAGAAAGATCAGGGTTATTAGAGTAGTTGAAGTACCCTTTGTTGTAACCCCCTTGGTTCTGCACATAACACATTTCTTCTTGCTGGTGAACTTCGGCAGCTTGAAACTGAAGTTGTTCTTCGTAAGAGATGAAGTGAACTTGATGTCATTGACCCAGGAGTAACCTATCCAACTTTTCATTTAGTGCCTTGATCTCCTTCTTAATGCTATCATCAGAAGTAGAACCACCTCGAGGTGTTTTGTCATAGTCCTCACTGTAAATCCCATCAGATTGGGCAAAGTTTTCTACTAACTCCCATCCTTCATCCACACCTTTGTTGAGGAAGTTCCCATTGCTCGATGTATCGAGAAACATTCGAATCTTGGGTAAATCACCTCGATAGAGGGTCATTAGTAGTGATGCTTTGCTGAATCCGTGATGGGGGCATTGCATTTTGTAATTCTTGAAGTGCTCCCATGCTTCAGAGAAGGTTTCAGCATTCTTCTATGCAAAGCCTGAAATGTCATTCCTCATACGGGCTGTTATAGAAGTTGAGAAGAACTTTGCAAGGAATGCTTTCTTGCAGGCACACCAGGTGGTGATGGAGTTCTTGGGAAGTGACTTCTCCCATTGGTGTGCCTTCTCCCCCAAAGAGAAAGGGAAGATGTGTAGTTTGAAAGCGTCTTCACTCACACCATTTATCTTCGTAGGGTTGCAGAAGCGATCAAACTCGTCAAGATGATCGATTGGATCCTCCATAGGTAGACCCTGGAACTTGTTCCCCTGCACCATTGCAATAAGACTATGCTTGATCTCGAAGTTGTTGTTTTGAACTGCAGGTGGACTGATTCATGTCTGATGGTGTGAGTGTTGGGGTTGTCACCAACACCTATAGTGTGCAGGTTGTCTTGTTCAGCGTTGTTCGCCATTTGTAAGTCCAACCGTCTCAATTGTTCTGCACGTTCGTGTTCACCTCTTTCCCGTGAGTGTTCCCGTTCAAGAGCTCTGATGTCGTCAACGAGTGGAATCAAGTCTGTTGGTCCTCTGCTTCTCAGGTTCATACACTGCTAAGCAGGTACCTGAGAACAAAGCAAACAAAGGTAAACAGGTAAGTAAATAATTAAAAGAAGCTTGATCTCAAAAGATCCAAAATCCAGAATGTAGAAACAACACCCAAATGGCAACGGTGCCAAATTGATAGTAGGATTTTTGAGGTCCTGATGTATCAATTCCCCATCATTGTAGTATAGATGAGGTATCAATCCAATTGGGTGTGCACTAACAATCAAGATTGCAATGGATGCTTCTAAGTCAAGCTAAAAAGTAAAAAGGGGTGGTTTACTAACAGGTCTTAAGTGAAGTGAAACATGATGGAAGTAAAGAGCATAAACAGGACAAGGAGCATAAAAGACTAAATGCAAAACAGAGTAAAAACAGAGAAAGTGAAAGATGTAAAGAAGTGTGAAGCAGTTCCTGAGGACTAAGGATAATCAACCAAAGATCCATCCCAACCTACCTAAGCACCTAATATACCTCAAAAAATAGTGAGCTATCCCTAGATGATATGTTCATAAGTAACCAAGTCCAATCTCTTGATAAATGGAATCAACCTAAGCAATCACCAGACCTAACTTTTGTTAATGGTACACTACCTAGAAGGCATTAAGAACCAACCTACCAAAGCCAAAAAGCCCCCTAGTCATCCAACCCCCTAGGCTGAGATGCATATCCTAAGCATCTAGTGCGTTTCGTAAGGATAGACTAATCTCTAAAATCACCATGATCAAACATTCCATAGAACGCTTTTCGGGTGCTGGAATGTCCAAGATCAGATTTCAATTGACATGAAAGAAACCAGCATTAAACACAATGAAACAGAAAAGATGTATATTCAAACAAGCTTAGGTGCCTAAGGTGAGATCAAGACATCAACCCTAGTCTACCCCATCCTCAGGAACTTCAGGGAACTACTCACTGCTCATGGAAATGAAAACAGGAAACACAGAAATGACAAATTCAAAGCTAAACATGATGATCTAAGGCTAAACAGTTGAAGAACATCAAGAACAGTAAGAACTCAAACCCAGAAAACCAAGAACATCAATAGAACAGTAGCTAACCAGAAAATGATCAAAGCTTAAAACAGAAGATTAAAAACGAAAATGAAAGATCAACATGCACCAAGTGAAAAACAACCTAAAGCTAAGCAGGCAAGTAAAGGAAAAACAATAGATTAGCATAAACTTAAAAGATTATGGGTTTTTACACCTAAGAACATCAAGAACAACAAAGGAAATGAAAACCTAAGACAAAAACCTAAAAAGGAAAGAAAAACAAGACTTNTAGACCTGGTAGAAAGGAGGCGCTTTAGGGCTTTTATAGTGTTCATAAAAAAATCTCTAAATTGCACTAAAGACAAAAACTAATCATTAGCTCAGATCTTGGGTCAGTTCCACTTTGGAATTGAGTTGGTCGGGTCGGAACGTGTTTGACTCGAGTTGAGAAGAGTGCGAGATCGATCTGAGCTGGGGACGCTTGAATAGGATCGATCCAGAAGTTGAGCTTGAGATCGGTCCAGCTTGTATGTGGCTTGAACGTGGGATCGATCTGAAATTATGGAGATCGATCTGGATCGATCCAGAAGTGAGCTGAGATCGATCCAGGTGATGCGGTGAGATCGATCCAGGTGATGCGGTGAGATCGATCCAGTTTGAAGCTGGGATCGATCCAGAGTGAGGCTTGAGATCGATCTGGGATCGTTCTAGAAATAGGCTTGTATCGATCCAGAAGTAGGCTGGGATCGATCTAGAGTTGAGCAGGGATCGATCCAGAAGTGTGCTACGGGATCGATCTGGGACCGATCCAGAAATGAACTGGGATAGATCCAGAGTTGAGCAGGGATCGGTCCAGAAGTGTACCGCGGGATCGATCCAGAAATGAGCTGGGATCGATCCAAAAGTGTGCTAGTTCATTCCATGTTAAGTGTTGGTCCATTCCAGGTTGAGTGCTGCTTTTTTAAATTCTCACAAAACCATCCTGGAAACTCCTGAAAGTCCTGGAAAATATCCAAAAGGCGTGCATATGCGAATTCTAATGCAAAAGTCCAAAAAATCAAAAACTTACTGAAATCAACTATAAATGTGATGTATGCACGCCTAAAGACCTCAGAATTGATGCTAAATGACATGTAAAAACCATGAAAATTTAGAGTCATCAATCTTCTAACTCATTAAACTCTATCCTCAATATCTTATCAGGATCTGGTCAAAATTTAAAATAAGAAAATCAAAACTCTTTTTGGATGGAAATAATCATTAGCTACTTCTTGAAATTGCAGAGCTCTACGGCCTCCGCCCGGGAGTGCTTCCCGTCAAATATCTCAGCTTGCCCCTACTTCCACATATGCTAAGAGAGGTGGACTTCCAACCATTTATAGAAAAGATCAAATCCATAATCAACTCTTGGCCAGCCTCCAAAATTTCGTTCGCAAGAAGAGTTCAGTTAATAAGTTTGGTGTTATACAATATATCAAGATTTTGGGCCTTAATCTTTCTTTTACCAAAGAAATGTATAAAAGCAATAAAAAAAATTAAATACTTCATTTCTGTGGAGAGGCTCCGATAACTCAACCAGAAGAGCAAAGGTAGCGTGTGCAACAATATGTACTCCAAAATATGAAGGAGGACTAGATTTACCAAATCTTGAGAACATCGTAAATGTATTTGGTCTCAAACTTATTTGGCTCCTCTTTGCAAAAAGTGGTTCAATTTGGGTTTCGTGGGAAAAATGCAATCTAATCCAAGACAAGGTTTTGTAGGAAGCAAACTTCCAAAAGAAGGGTAGTTGAGTTTGGAGAAAATTGATGAAGCTACGAAAATTAGCAAGACCGTTCCTTAAATGTGTTGTTGGAACCGGAACAACAGCTCTCTTTTGGCATGATACTTGGACTGATTTTGGTCCTCTATCTGAAGTTATTGGACCACAAGGACCTCGAGTAACCTGCATTTCCTCCATTACCACTGTTGTTGATGCAATTCTCGATGGTAAATGGAGTTTAACAAGGGGCAGGAACAGAACATTAGCCTTGTTACGAGCATGTTCAATTATGGACGACATCAATGAATATAGAACCAGGATCCTTTTCCTCTTCAAAGACTACTATCGCAATTAGAACTCCTCTACCATTGGTCAATCGGGAAAAGTTTTTGTGGTTCAAGCAAAGAATCCTGAAACATGGGTTTTTTGCATGGATCACATTCTGGGACAAAATTCCAACAATAGAAAACCTTCGAGCCTGGAGATTACAAGTCTTAGAAACGTGCTTATTATGCACGACATTTCCAGAAACTAGTGAACACCTCTTGTTTAATTGCACCTTCTCAACATAGTTATGGATATCATTATTCACTCATCCTCCGGTTAATCCACCTACTGATCTGCATCAAATGACAGAAATGCATCTCACACATCCTCAACTCAAGAAAGTTAAAGTAATCACAAAGCTTCTATATCAAGCAGGGATGTATCATATACGACGCAAAAGGAACAACTGAGTTCACTCCTCTACTTCAAAGACAGTCAATTGCATTAACAAGGAGATTCATAAGGTCATGAAAGCAAAGCTAGCTGGAATGGAAAAAGATGTCAAACATGTATCAATTCATGATAATACCCTAATTTATCCTCGCTCAAGCTATTCACCCAACTATCACTCATATCTTCACACTTGGTTTGAATTCTTGATCACAGCCACTTCAGGACTTAACATTTAAAACATCATTTCTTGCTTCAATAGGTTTCAACGTTGCTCTTTTTATTCCCAGCTTAACATTGTAATATTTGGCAATTAGCCTAGAATTGGCTCTTTCTCCTTATCAAAATTTTTTTATGGACGATTTTTCTCGTAGTCGTTACAAAAACCATCGTTGACCACCAAAAGAAATTATGGTGGGATCCATTATCCATAGAGTTAGGCAACAAATGTTTCTATGGTTTTCTTAGAGATGTTATTCAATCATTGATTTTAAAATCAACTCCTTTAGATTTTAAATCATTAAAATTTAAAAGTCTGCTAGATTTATTTGCAGAGATTTTTAACTATCGGTAGGATTCAATTGGAAAGATATTAGAAATCTCTGCAGTTTACTTTGGATTTTAAATCTATATATATTTGTTAATATAAATCCACCATAAGTCATTTCAAATCCATTAAAATACAACTATTTTAAAAATTCTTTATGGTTTGAATAACACTGAATTTTAAAGTCTGATTTAAAATATTTCATTGAATAACACTATATTTTAAACTCTATTAATGAATGGATTCAAATACTAGAACCAATAACACTATTTTTAAAAAATAAAAATTAAAATCAACTATTGAATAACACTAGATTATAAATCAAATGAAATTGATTTAAAATCAATGATTGAATAACGCCCCCTTAGAAAAGGTGTGATATTCATAAACGAGTTTTTTTATTCGATTTAATTGTGTAATTTTTAACCGTTTAACCGGTTTATCGTAATCCAATTTTGGTTTGAGTTTAGTGGTTTATGTGTTAGTTTATTACTTTTAGGTTGGGCTTATTTATGAATGTACATGTAAGTCTTTCAATAGTAAATTCTTTTATTTTTAAAAATTATATGTGTATTGTATTGGCCATTTTATAAATATGAAAGTTTAGCTTTAGAAATCGATGCGTCTGGTTCTTTAAGCATGATTAGGTAATTTTTTATTCAAAAGAAAACAACAACCTACCGAAACACAACTTTAAATGAAATTTGATTTGAGTGTGTGAAAATATATACGAATTATATGTATATATATATATATATATATATATATAGCTGATCAACTACAATATATTGTTCCTATAAATACATTTGTGATTTGTTGGTGTCCAAAATGGAATTATAAATAATACGTTTTAGGTTGAAAGAATAAAGCATCTACTTTGTAATTTTATAGAGGAAGCGATTGAAATGATATTTTGTCTTCACTCTTTCATCTTATTGAAGAGCATCTACTTTGTAATTTTATAAGTAAAGGTATACGTAAGAAAGCAATCGTTATGATCCATTTATAAAGAAAGAAGAAAAAATATAAAGTTGAAACCTATAAATATTAAAAAGAAATGGAGAAAGATGACGACTTTTGGGGAGTGAGTAGATTATATTGTCTCCTTGGATCCTCTTGTCGTTCGTTTCGAGAGGCTTCTTCAACGATAAACCAACTTTTTGTCTCACTAGACATACAATTGTACCCTTGTGAAATGAAAAAAATAATAAAAAAATCTGTATGTACTTTTTAAGTATGTTAGGAGTAGTAAGTATAATAGGAGTGGTAGTGTAAAGAATTTAGTTTTTTTTTTTTTGAATTCAAAATTTTCTTTAGTATTAAAAACTATTTTTTGTACTTGAATGAATAAAGTTTGAGTATAATACTCTAATTTAAAAAGCTTCGTGGTTTTTTAAGTGGTCGTGTTTTGCTCGACTTGCCGTATTCACATGTTTAATGGTATATCTCGTTAGTTATGTCCTTTAATTTGTATGTTAAGAATGTTTTCTTTTTAAGGTAATCTCATCCACTGTATAAAGATCTCGGTTACCGTTATAATGAGTTATTAAAAATCTTTTCGGCCAGCGTCTTTGAAATCGTCATCTTTCAGGTTCATATTCAACGTATCGTTATTACTCCTGTGTATTTTTCATTTAATCTAACTTATTTTGTCTATTTTTTTAGGTTTGTTATGTTTGGTGATAACATGTGTTTCTGATGCATTTTAATCCTCTTTTTGGTTGCAATTATGTTAGTTTAAGTTGCATTATTGGTAAAATATGCATTTGCATTGCATTTCATCTTTAAGATATTGGAGGAGGATTAGAATCAAATAAAAAGATCAAATGAAGCAATAAAGAGTCAAAAGAAGTAAATGGGTGTATGTATCGTTAAAGACACCAATACAAACATCTTTGTCAAAAACCAGAAGCTACAGCAAAAAAAAAAACAAGAATCCTCCACTGGTTGTTTGTATCGGGGAGTTTGTATCGGCTAAGACACCGATACAAACATCTCTGTACAAAAACCAGAAGCTATAGCAAAAAGATTCTTCCACTGGGTGTTTGTATCGGGAGTTTGTATCAGTCAAGACACCGATACAAACATCTCTATATAGTTATGTGCTCCATTTGGAAGTCAACATTTGAGCTTTGACCAGACAATTTATCCAACTTTAATTGGGTTAACCCATCACCACTTTTGACTCTATTTATAAACAATTTAGACCTAATTTGGTCTCATGCTTTATTTTCATATTTTAATCTATTTTTCTCTTAAGTACATTTTTGTAATCATTTTGAATCTTGTTTTTATTTTAGTTTTAATCTTTGTTTTGATTGCATTTCTCTTCTTCATTTCTTCTTCTAATCATGATTCAAATAATATCATCATTGAAATTTGTGTTTTATCTATGATTAGTGAGTAGTTCTTAATAAGAAAATGGGTTAGGTAGATTAGGGTGATTAGATGATGGAATATGATGTTTAGGATTTAGAGTTCTTAAATCTTCATTCATTAGATACTTTTAATGCTAGAATTGATTTGATCACTCAAGTTTAGATCATATGATGAATTGTGTCCGAAAGGTGTTCGATGAAATTCATGAACCAATCGTTACATGCTAAATGAGGCCTAGCCAAGAGATTGTGTTAGTTAGTTTAATGGTTTATAATAGATTAGATCTTAATGTTTCATGATTATATGATTAGCCAAGAGATTGTTTTAATTATACATGATTAAGAAAATGATTAGTACCACGAGAGTAGAGTAGTCTAATTAGAGGAATCTTAGACCAAGAATTAGCATAAATTGTTAGTATTGAACATCATAGGATATCACTTGATCATACAGATCAATAACATTTGCTTAGTCCTTTATAATTGATTCCAAGTTTAATTGTTGGTTGACTTTTCTTGAATATTGTTGTCTTTTGTTTATTTTCTGTTTGAATGTTGCAAACAAACTCAATTCTAATTGTTTAAACCAAATATAATTCTAATAGGACTAGTGAGTTAATTGTATCTCTATTTTGGATTGATTTTTAAATGCTACCATGACATGAGTAAATTTAAGACATTTGCTTATATAGGAATCTGCAATTTTTTGTTTATAATTTGGCTAATTTACGTTTTCCACCAACATAGATTTAAGAGTTTTGTTTTACAAACTGTCGAAATATAGATTCCAGTCGGTGTAAAAAACCACAAGCAACATAGTAAAACATTGTTAAATGCTAGTATAATAGATGTCATAGTTAGTTATAGATAGATTGAAGACGACTAAAAGAGGTTAGTAGAATCATGTAAATCTGAAATTGATTTCTGAAGAAGTATTTCCGAAAGTTTAATAATGTTATAACATATATTACATTTAATCGTAGGTTGAGTTATTGGATATTCTAGCTCCCACGAAGAATATAACACATTAACATTTAGAGTTGAACAAAACATTCATTAAATGCGTTCTGCTTATTATTTGTTTCGATTTGACCTAAAAAAATCTGGATATCAATAAAATTATAAACCAAAGTAAATATCAAAATTAAGTATTCGTCAAAAACAAAATAAATCATAAATACTAAAAATTTTGTAAACCTAATATCCGATCCACTCCATTTTATATATAGTTATATGCACATAAAAAATTATATATATATATATATGACATATTTTATTTATATAATATTAACAGAATGAATCATTACAATATTTAAATTAAAAAAGTAACAATAAAAATACTGTTTGCATGAAATTTTTGCAATTTTTTAAAATTGTAAATTTTTAAAAGTATAATTAACATTTTTTACAAATCGAATTGGATATCCAACAAAAATTTGGATTGACATATATTCCATTTTTTTGGATATCCGAAAATGTGGCAGAGTGGATACAGATTAATATTTGATGATTCAGACAAAGTGGAGCAGATCACAAATACCCTAAAATATATAGTATTTGATGTTTGCCCATCCCTAATAAAATCAATTTGTGTGAATGTATTCATAAATTATAGACCCATTATAAAGCCAATATGATGACATATTTATACAAACATTTTCGTAGGTCAAAATGGACAAACAGTGTTAAGATAAGACTCAACAAAAACAAGTTGATAATAAAGCTCCCATAATGTAACTGTTTAATCTTTTTGTCTTTATTAAAGTTAGTTAACCTAATGTCGGTATATACATATTTAATACTAATAGTATTTATACAAAATCATATAAAATAATAATAAACATATACTAATGTGTTTGCTTGTATATATATAAGCATTATATACACAACTTTACACTTCACATAAACATACATAGAAGAAAGAAAAAAAATGACAAAACGTTTGAGATTAAAGATTTCAAGAATCATCTCTTTTAGATCTTGCCGTTCGAAAGATCCCTCCGATCTCCCTTTCAATCCTGTCCCTTCCATTTCCCGTCGACTTTCTTCACCGGTTACTCCTTCAACCACCGTCCCAAAACGTCGTCGTTCTTCTTTTAGACTACACGTGTTAACCACTTTTGGCTGTGGCTCAACTCGACGACCAACTTCTACACCGTTAGATTCTTCCCGGAGGAATTCACCGTCGTTATCTCCGCCACAGACGCCGATATTTCAGTGGGAAAGTGAAGGGAAGTGGCACGTGATTGCTCAAGTTAATGAAGAGGAACACGAAACGCCTCGTCGGAAAGTTTATGACGGTAGACCGGAAAAGAATGATCTTCGCCGTTTAAAGAAAGATAAATACACACGGCGGAGAGGGAGCACTTCCTCCGCCGAAGAATATGAAGAAGAGACGGAAAGAGAGAGTCTTTTGCCATCTTCTACAAACCCCTCGCCGGAATATTCCTCTTCAGAGTTAACACGTGTCATAAGTCGACGGAGACATCCACCGAAGAGAGAAAGTACGTCAACGGTCAAAGAAGAAAGCGAATCGTCATCTCCGGCGAGACTGTCATCGTTTGTACAGAGATTAATGCCGTGTATGGCGGCTGAAGCGGATGTTGTGGTGGAAGGAGTGGCGGTGGTGAAGAGATCGGAGGATCCGTATAGAGATTTCAAAGGATCAATGATGGAGATGATTGTAGAGAAGAAGATGTTTGAAGTAACTGAGCTTGAACAGCTTCTCAGGTGTTTCTTAACGTTAAACGCGAAACGCCACCACCGTGCGATTGTTAAAGCGTTTTCTGAGGTTTGGGTTGCTTTGTTCTCCGACGGTACTCGAAGGTCGAGTGTTCGACTCTCCGACTACGATGAATATTAAAAAAATGTATATATGTTAAATGTTAATGATATATGTCTAATATATTTTCTTATAATATTAAGTGGCCGCGATGTAAATGTTAATATAAATTATGCGGCGGTGTAATGTTTAAAACTGTAATGGTTAAGAGTGTAATCCAAATTAAATCATATCTTTTATGATTTAGATAACATGCTTAGCGCATTTCAGGGGTTTAGAACCAAAGAATTCTCAAAAACATTTTTTTTAATTAACTGAATTAATTTTATATTTAAAAAATTTTACTCTGATTAATTATTCTATCCATTGGTATAGAATCATCAGGTTTTTTAAAAACAACTCAACTTTAAAAACAAACAAAAATAATTAAAAGCAAATTAAAAAGAAAATCACTCTCTACATGACATCCATTTGACACCTAAGAGTTCTTAGGAGGTAATTAAAAGTCTTTATTAAGAACTAACTCTTAGTAATTATTCTTAGTATCGATTGGGTATTAGAATTTAGGATCCGTAGAACCGGAACCGAATCGAATACCCGAAAACATAGCCATACAAAAAATCATGAATAAAAAAAACCAAATAGACAGTTGAAAAGGAAAAAAACATTTATTCTCAAAATCAGGACTGCCAATCATGGACTGCCACATGGCGCTCCTGATACGGTTGCGAAAATCTCAAACAAAGAATCGCTTCTTCTCTTTTAGATATGAGATGGGAATAAAAAATATTAAAATGGGTTTAAGAACCTCTTTTTTCTAGGCGTTGATATGGTCTTAAATATTTTAGAATATCTCCATTCATGCTTCTTAAGAGGTTCTTAAGAATAAAATATTATAAATATTAAGAAACTTGAAGAGAGAAAGTATGTTTAAGAATCGGTTCTTAGGAGTTTTTTGACATGTAGGCCATTTTCATTCGTTTAAATATATTATTTATTAATATATAAGCAAAAAATAAAATTAAAATATATATGGTATTATTTTTAATGGGTAAAAACTTTTATAGAGTTAAACTTTGAAGCGGACAGTTATCAAAAAAATCGAGAACTGTTGCTCAATTCTCTATCGCAAAAAAAGTTTCAGTCCATATCGTTCTTCTTACGCCGGCCGGCGTTGGTTTTTCCGGCGTCGGTCGGTACTCTACTCTATTTTTCTTTAGTTTCTTTCAATCACAGATAATTCAGTGTCGGTTATACTTTAGTTGTTTGTCTTTGTTATATTTAGTTATCTTCTCCATAAAGAATTTATTAATTTCGTTTATCAGCGGTTTGAGTCTCTTTCGAGATTCTACTCTTCCGACAATGGAATCTCCGTTTGTCGGCGTTTTTCCATGGTATGTATTTGTATTATGGTGTTTTTCCTCTGGATAAATTTTCTGTAGGCGTTAAATTTTCTCGAAATTTCATTTCGGATTTGGAAACCGCCATGAAAAAAGTACCGGAGAAACGATGTAAGTAGTGAAGATGGAGAGATTGCTAAAAATAAATGAGATTGTATCAAGATCATCTCAATGTCTACAATTGTTATGAAGACTCTGATACGGATTGGTATCAGATTGTCAAACTTTCAGAACTAGTTTCAGAAGCAATAGATTTTACTGATGCATTTCGAAAACAGCCTCAACAATATTGGCGTATGAATTGCATCGGAGTTAGATGGTATCAAAGAAAAGAACTCTTAGACCATGTCCATCGCGGCCGAATACTCGATTTTTAAAAAAACTAAATAATAAAAAGTCTAAAGTTAAGGAAAAAAAGAGAACCGATCTCTTGTTTGTGACTTTTGAAACCGGATCAGGACCGCCACGTGTCAGTCCATGATTGACGGTCCTGATTTTGAGAGTTGTTTTTTTGTCAACTATTCACTTGGTTTTTTTATTCATGATTTTTTGTAGTGCCAGACTTTCGGATATTCGATTCAGTTCCGAATTCTTCGGATCTAAAATTATAATACCCAATCGATACTTTTCTAATATTCGGTTTGGTTCTGATTTGGTTCTTGTTGGTTCGGTTCTATTTTTTTTATTCATGATTTTTTGTAGGACTGGGCTTTCGGGTATTCGATTCGGTTCCGGTTCTTTAGATCCTAAATTTTAATACCCACTCGTTACGTTTCTAATATTTGGTTTGGTTCTGGTTTGGTTCTTGTCGACTCCGGGTCAGTTCGGTTTCATGTTAAAGGAACCGGAAAATACCTCAATTTTTTTGTTTTAAGTCGGTTCTGGGTATTTTAGACCCGAAATACCAAAAAAAATATCTGAATTTTTATGTTCTATGTCGGTTCCGGTATTTCATACCCGAAAAGACAAAAAAAAAACCCTGAAAAAACTAAAAATACCCGAAAAAACAAAAATTCATGAAAATATATAATTTATTAGTTTCATAATATTTTAATTAAAAATTTTATGTTCAAATATTAATGCAATAATTTTTTTTGTTTCCTAACATTTATGTTCAAATATTTCAATTAAAAAAATTGTGTTCAAATATCTCAAATAAAAAAAATCAAATTTTAATTCTTAAGAACCATATTAGTGGTCCTACCATTGGAGGAACTAAAATTAAGAATGTCCTTAATTTTTTAAAGATTGTTAAATATTGATTAAATTAGGGGTGTCAAAATGGATAAAATATTACGGATCAACCCAATCCAATCCAACCTGTTAATGCAATGAATTGAATCTTATGGTTCCAATGAGTTAATAGGTTTAATGAGTTAATGGCTTAAATGAGTTGAGTTAAAATGGTTAATTTTTGTATGGGTTATTGAGTTGTAATGGATAAACCATTAACCCATTAATTGTGTTTCATTATTCTTAAGACCATTTCCATCAAGAGATGTAAAGAGTATATTAAATGGGTATGTAAACTCAAAATGTTCAAAAATAATTATTAAATAAAATTATAGCTTAGATACATATCTCAAAGAAGAAGTTTTAGATCATTTTCACAACCCCTATGTGTAAGATGTTGATTGGTTGTTATATAAAAAAATTATTAAAAGAATCATCTCTTTTGTATTAAAGAACCCAATAAGAGTTTCTAACCAATGAAAGGAAAATTTTGTTAATTGAGTTTTTAAATTTTTAGTGAATTGATTGGTGATAAATAATAATAATATTATAAACATCTCCATAAGAAACTTTATCAATGGAGATGCTCTTAGGTTCATCATCACATCACCATCATCATTATCATAATAATTCATCACCATAAATTAACATAAAATCAGCATCATTATATCACAACATAACATCTTCATCATTGTAACATAATTTCCCGCCAAAACTTTCCATCAATATATTCTTCCTAAAATTTTCCATCAATATATTCTCGTCAAAATTTTCTATCAATATATTCCCGCCAAAATTTTCTCGTCAAAATTTCCCCCCAAAATTTTCTCGTCACAAGTTTTCCCCTTAAAATTTTCTCGTCACGAGTTTTCCTGTTATAAATTTTCTCGTCACAAGTTTTTTGTCAAAAATTTTCCCGCAAAAACTTTCTTATCACAAGTTTTTCCGTCAAATGTTTTTCCATCACAAGTTTTCCCGCAAAAAATTTTCCGCCAAAATTTTCGTGTCAAAATTTTTCCACCAAAATTTTCTGTTGATCATGATGGTAATGAAGTTGGTGATGAGATGATTATGGTGTAATGGTGATGTCATAATTAACAATTATAATAATTATTTTAGTTATAGTCAAATTATTATGGGTAACCTATTAAACCCATTAACCCAACAATTTAAATTGGTTATGAGTTGATCCAAATCATTTGCTTAATGGATTGGGTAGACTCATAACCATTAAGCAAATGGTTTAATTGGATCTGAGTTGGTTTGGTTTGATTTATCCAATTTGATATCCCTAGATTAAATTAATCATTAAAACCTTTAATGAAGTCCTAGCATTGGACATGATCTTAGACCACCTTTATCGCTTGTTTTAAGCGGTTCTTACAAAAACATAATAATAAAAAGAGGCAAAAACAAAGAGTCGAACCTTTATTTGGGATTTTAGAGATGGCATCAGGACCGCCACGTGTCAATATCTGATTGGCAGTCCGACTTTTTTTTTCCAGATGTCGAATTATTTTTTTCAATTTTTGTATGGCTTGGCTTTCGGGTATTCAATTCAGTTTCGGTTCTTCGGATCTTAAATTCGAATATCCAATTGATACTTTTCTAATATTCGGTTTGGTTCTGGATCGGTTATTGTCGGTTCTGGGTCGGTTCGGTTCCATAAGTCGGTTCCGGGTATTTTTGACCTCAAATACCAAAATATATCCAAAAATACAAAAATACTCGTAAAATACAAATATTAATGCAATAATTTTTTTCATAAAATATTTATGTTCAAATATTTCAATTTAAAAAATTATGTTCAAATATTTCAAATATATTTTAAAAACAAATTTTAGAACCATATTGATGGTCCTACCATTGGAGGCACTAAAATTAAGAAGGTTCTTAATTTTTAAAAAATTGCTAAATATGACTAAAATAATCACTAGAGGATGGTCTTAGGTGTCATGTGGAATGTGGAGAGTGGTTTTCTTTCAATTTTTTTTATTGTTTTTGTTCATTTTTGAAATATAGTTGTTTTAAAAAAACCAAATGATTCTATACCAATAGAGAAAACAAATAGAGTAAACAACTTTTAAGTATAAAATTATTTCAATTACTAATTAGAAAAAATGATAGCATACAATTATTTCAATTATTAATTAGAAAAAATAATTTTAAGAACTCCTTCCTAAGTTCTAAACCAACTGAGATGTTCTTACAAATTTGAATATAATGTCACGTGGACAGTCGATGTGGATTGCAAACGAAATGACAAACGATTAATAATCAAAAGAGACAAAAGTATCTAAATTAGAATTTTAAATTTGGTCCTTAACACTACTTTCAGACACAGTACAGATGTGTTGTGTCACTATCTTTCAGTGTTTTAAGGGTTCAAGTTAACACTGAAGCTAAAATCAATCAATAGGTCAGTGAGACTATTGGATGGGTCCATAACTTGAACAGCAAGTCACCTCTGTTCAATCACTCTTGTCTGCATTTCTTGTTTCGTGTAAAAAGCAACCTTGAGGGTCAGAAGTAGTAAGTTGTGATTTTGCAACCAATTTTTGGTAAGAAAATCAAAGCACACGGCATCAGAGATTCTGCAACTCAACAAGAACACTATAAACCAGACATGCGCACTAGTTTCTGCCCATTCTCTCTCTTTCTCCTCTGCAAGAGAATCAGAGACAAGACAGTAAGAAAATATACCATATTGTGTTCTCACTCACTCTCACTCTCTCTTGTGGCTTTTGTTATGAATAAAAAAAAAAAGGTTTCTTGTAACACTAAAAGTGAACGTGAGATAACTCTTTGTCATTACTTGTCAATGAAGAAATGCTTGATTTTGTCCAAGACTCAACCTTGGTGTTTGTGATGGTGGAGGCACACATGAAATGCTTGACAAATCTCTTCTTGATGCCTCATGCCCACTTGAAAAACCTATATAAATTTTACAGTTTGGCTTTGCTTATAGGCCCATTAGATCTTGCAATTCGGTTTATTTGGTCAACTTGGTTTGATTCTATGAACTTTAAAATTTTTTTTTTTAAAACGACATGAACTTTTAATTTAGTTCGATTATTCAATTCGACAACAATTTTATTTTATAATACTAACTGAACCGAACTAAATTTTATAAAATTATCCGAACAAATAAAAAAACCGAAATGAACCAAATAAACCAAAATAAACCAAAAAATTAACCTAAATTAAGGTTTTTAAATTGAAAAAACCAAACTTTAAAAATAAAATCGAACGGTGCCGAACGAACCAAATTTATATTCGTGTCAATTCAGCAAAAAAAAAAAAAAAAAAAAAAAAACCNAAAAATCGAATGCCACCCCTATACAACTCTATCAAACTGTAATTTGTCCTCGTCTTTATATAAATTCATACAGATTTGTAGCTTTTACAGTGAGCAAATAAATGCAGATTGGATCACAGTTTAAAAAGAAGGAAACAAGCACATACCAAAAACTATATCTTCTTCTTTAGCAAGTTCTTTAAGCTTTATGAAGAACTCTCTCTTTCTTGATCTAAGACTTCTCTGGTTTGTGGAGATGAAGATGAAGTAACAACAGAAGCAGCTTTTGCTTTTGAATACAATCCTAGATTCTCCTCTAGTTTCTTCCACTCGATTACTAAACGCGGAGGATATATCTTCTTCACAGTCCTAGCCACACCTCTAGCATCTTCCATTCTATTATTCTTCACTAATCCTTCAGTTAAATGCTTACAAGTTTTAAAATCCGGAATCTTATGCATCAACGCACTCTTCTTGAACACTACTAATCCTTGATCATACAACCCATTTATACACAGATGAAATATCAATGTCCTAAACGTAGCTGCATTTGGACAACAATTGTGCTCTTGATCAAGCCCTTCATAGACCTTTTTAGCCTCATTCATCATTCCTTTCACACAATACGCAGTAATCAAATAGTTATAGCTAATGGTATCAGGTTTTAACCCTACACTGATCATTTCTTCCATTAGTTCCTTAACTCTTTCAGGGCTTTCCTTAGCAGCATTCATGAGTTTAACATTGTAAACTGTGTTATCTAATTTACAGCCTTTATTAACCATCTCTGTCCACAAGTTTTCAGCTTTATCTATTTGGTTATTCTTATATAAGGATCCTAAAATGGTGGTGAAAGCAATGATGGTAACTTCAACACCTTTATCCTCCATAATACTCATAATCTCCATAGCCTTTGATGGGGAACCAGAATCACAGTAAGACTTAATCAACATACCATAAGAGATTTTGTCAGGTTTAATATTATTATACCTCAGAGGAATTTCGTCGAACAGTTGGGGGACTCTTTCGAAAAGATTAGAATGAAGACAAGCAGCGAGTAAAGCGTTGAAGGAAACAACGGATCTGGGTGTGCCAAGCTTCTCCATCTCCTCGAATGTCTTCATAGCATGATCAAACATTGAAGCTTTTCCATAAGATCTGATAAGTGTAGAGAGAAAAGACTCTGTTTTGATTCTGGAGTCGTTTTTCTGAGACTCAATTAGGGATTCGATGTCGGAGAAGCGTTGAGATTTAGCAAGACGTTGGACAGTGAGTTCCATTGCGTAGCGAGAGGAGACTGGAGACGATGAATTATTGGAGACGGAGTTGTAAATCGCTAATGCTTTGTCAGGATCATGTACTTTACGGAGTTTGGACTTAGCTTTGGAGACGGTGATTGCGCCGGAAGAAGAAGTGGTTGGAGAATGTGCAGCTGCGGTGGAAATGCGACGAAGGAAACGGAGACTGAGACGAGACGGCGTCATTGCAAGAGTTGACACCGCGAACGAAGAGGAGGGAGTGTAAATGAGAAACCTTTAGGGTTTATGAATGGGTTTTGCAAGTTTTCCTGCACAAAATGTCTTAATATTTATTTTGTCCACCGTAGGAAACATTTTAAGATATTTGTTTTATACATTTCGTCGAGCTAATTATTTGTACGATAATTAAATTTTGAATAATTTTTTATTAAAAATTCCTTCAAATACCATGTTCAAATTTTAAAAATAGTACACACTTCCAAAAATTCCAATAACACCACTAGCTCCCAAATGTTCTAAACATATCATAAACATAAAAAATGAATTTTAGGGGTAATTTAAATTTTGGGTTTGGGTTCACTAAATAGAGCTTAAGATTTAATAATAAAAGAGGTAGAGTTTGGTTTTAGAGTTTTATGATTTAAATTTGAAGTTTCAAAACTAAGTTAAATTTTGTGATATTTTAAAACAAACCATTTTTGTGGTATTTTTAGAAAAAATGTGGTATTTTTGAAAAGTTTGAGAGTTTATAATATTTTTTTAAATATATCTAATTTTTTGTGGTTTTTTTGAATATCTCCCTAATTCTATTTGTATAATAATTGCTATAATAACTTTTATAAAATTAAAATAAACAAAATAACGTAGTAAGATTTTTGGACTTTTCCATAATACGCTTTTTCTATTTCACCCATTAAAAATATTGATTTATTATCTTTTACTCATGAAATCAAAGTACAAATAGTATGAAAATTATGGGACAACAAAAAATCTTCTTAGAAAAAACTTAATTATTAGAGTCGGATTTCTTTTTGAATGAAGCTAAAGTGGTCCTCCCAAAATTAGATATGATTGGAACAAACCAAGTCTTGAAACACTCCTCGCAATGTCTCTAGCTATGCAGTTGGATGGAGGAGAAACTATGAAGAACGAACATGACAAAAAGAAAATAGCGACATCAGAGATTTGGTCAAATAAATTTCTATACTTTGGCCAAAGAGATGGTTGGATTAATGCTTCGATTACATTACCATAAAATATTGACTTGTTTTTATTGCCGTGTAATCTTTTTTTAAGTAGGTAAGGAAAATATGTTTTTGTAATAACTAAAACTGAGAAATTTGAGGAAAATCGTATTTATCGTTTTTTTCCACCGCATTACATCTATTTCACCACAATAGATTTATCTCGATTCTATAAAATTTTGTAAGTCACATTATTTTTTCTTTTTTGTTTTCATCTAACCATATGTATTATCTATAAATAATTAGAATTTCTCGATTTAAAGTTTCATTCGTAAACCTTTCTTTTAAGATTATGAACAAATAGAGTTTTCAAGAGAGTTTTCTTGTTAATCTCCAAAATGATCGTTACATAGGTTTTTATATGCTAGGCTAATTACCAAACTAAAGTATGCTAAATATATACATCCCAAATATGACTTAATGAAATATCAAAGAGAATATCATGAGATATTCCTGCTAACACCCCCCCTCCCTCAAGTTGGAGCATGGGGATTGTAAATGCCCAGCTTGTCTCGACATTGCTCAAACTCACGACATCCCAACACTTTCGTAAAGATGTTTGCCACTTGATCGCTTGTGTGAACTTTTCTTGTAGCTATCAAACCATTAGTAATTGTGTCACGCACACCATGACAATCAAGTTCAACGTGTTTCGTCCGTTCATGGAAGATTGGATTCGCAGCAATGTGTAAAGCCGCTTGATTATCACAATGTAAATCCATTGGTGTAGTGTTTGTGACACCCAACTCCAACAGAAGACCGCATAGCCATTTCATTTCACAAACTGCCAATGCCATACAACGATATTCAGCTTCCGCCGAAGAACGAGAAACCACATATTTCTTTTTGGTTTTCCATGCAATAGGAGAGTTTCCTAGAGTCATGAACCAACCGCTCAACGATCAACGTGTGAGTGGACAACCTGCCCAATCAGCATCACACCAGCCCTGTAATTTCAAATCACAATCAGATTTCAGAAAAATACCCTGTCCCGGAGTGCCTTTGAGGTATCGAATGACACACATAAGAGCATACAAGTGATCTTAACGAGGATGCTGCATAAATCGGGATTAGATATGAATTGCGTAAGTCAGATCTAGACGTGTGGCAACAAGATAAATTAGTCGACCAACAAGACGACGATATCGTTTGGGATTTCCCAACAACGGACTGTCCGATACAGGAAGTCCATGTTGTTGCACCATTGGAAATCCAACAGGTTTTAATCCTAGAAGGCCAGCTTCACTCACTATATCCAAGGCATACTTACGTTGAGATAAGAATATCCCATCGTGTTTTCTTGCCACTTCAATGCCCAAAAAATATTTTTCAAACTTCAAGATCCTTCATACGAAAACACTTGCTTAAATATGATTTAAATCGTGCAATACCTTCTGAACAATTCCCACCAATAATTAGATCATCAACGTAAACTTCAGTCCCGTGGTTACGAAGAAAAAACATAGAATAATCAGAGTAAGCTTGGAAGAATCCATACCCAAGTAAAGCGCCACGTAATTTCTCAAACCAACATTGCGGAGCTTGCTTTAATCCGTAAAGGGATTTGCGCAATCGACAAACCAAATTAGGATTCTCTGGACAAAAACCAGGAGGCGGTTTCATGTACACTTCTTCAGGTAAGTCGCCATGGAGAAATGCATTATGCACATCCATCTGGTGCAATTCCCAATGCTTTGCAGAAGCAATTTCAAAGAACGTACAGACTGTAGTCATTTTGACTATTGGAGAAAACATCTCGGAATAATCAGTGCCGTCTTTTTGATTGTTTCCGAGAACAACCAACCGAGCTTTGTAACGTTCCACTTCACCATTAGCATGAAACTTGATTTTGTATACCCATTTACACCCGATTGCTTTCTTATTCAGAGGTAACTCTGTCAAATCCCAAGTATGATTCTCTTCAAGTGCACCAATTTCCACCTGCATTGCATCACACCACACTTGTTATGTAATGGCATCACGAAAGAAAATAGGTTATGTGACAGTAATAATAGCAGCAAAAAAGACGATATTTGGGTGAAAATGAGCCACTATCAAGATATGTAGATATTGGATAATCACAACATCAACATCACCAGAAACACCACTAGATGTTATTGCATTGATGAAAAAGTCTTTCAGCTTGGCAGGTATCACATTCTTTCGTTTTCCCCTGACAAGTTCATGAGGCTATGTTGGTGTGTCACACACATTTTGGTGTGTTGCATCACATTCAGAACGTCTGCAATTGATGTCTGACATACGGGTGGACCTGTCTTAACAAAAGCAGAGACATCTACAGGCAGTGGTTGACACACACGCAAACATGTTCCAACAGAAGACTCAGAAACACCTGTAACTGGTGTCTGACACACGTTCACATCTGTTCCAGCAGGTTCCAAATCTGCAGTCTCAGAAATCACATCCATATCAGAAAAAAAAATTCAGCAACTCGTGTCACTGATGAATCAAAGGTACTATCAGGTTCATTGTTAACTAGAAAAAATTCTCCACAAAGACCACATATCTAGAGACAAAAAGTTCCTCGGTCTCTAAGTCATACATGTTCCATCCTTTCTTTCCAAAGGGATATCCGAGCATGATACACTTTCTGCTTCTGGCTTCAAACTTATCACCATTTCGTTGCTTCTTATGAGCAAAAGCAAGACACCTAAACATCCGAAGGTTATCATATGCTGGAGGCATGAATAATCTTGTAGGGTGTTTTTCCTTTAAGAATAGTAGATGTGTTCAATTGATCAGAAACGCAACAGTAATAATACTTTCTACCCAAAACTTTACCGAAAAAGAAGACTGAACCAGAAGTGCCCTTGAAACATTTAAGATATGGCGATGTTTCCTCTCAATTCTACCATTTTGTTGCAGAGTACCCACACACGAAGTCTAATGCACAATTCCTTTTTCACGAAACTTTGAAGCTAAACTAGTAAATTCAATCCCGTTATCACTCCGAATTATTTTAACATGTTTATCAAATTGTTTGAATACCATTGCCATGAAGTTATTCAATGTATTTTCAGTCTATGATTTATCATTGAGAAAATAAATCCAAACACCTTTTGAATAATCATCAACGATTGTCAAAAAATAATATTAGATGCACAAAGTCAGTGTGCGATAAGGCCCCCACAAATCGAAATGAATCAAATAAAAAATACCATTACTTTTATTATCACTTGAGTGAAAAACCTCATGACATTGTTTAGCTTCCAAGAAAGTCTCACAAGACGAAAAATCAGCACTTCTACGACTAACATAAGGAATCAAATAAAAAATTGTGTTTGATGGATGTCCAAGACGTTGATGCCACAACTCCTTAGTCTCATCTTTATTTGTGTGTAACGCATAAAAAGTTGTAATTATTCTAAAGAAATATAGCCCATCTCTAAGTTCACCCGCTCCAGTCAGATTCTTTGTTAAACGGTCCTGAACCACACAACCTTTGTTAGCAATCTGCATAACACAATTTGAATCGGCAATAAGTTGTGACACTGAAATAAAATTGCACTTCAAATCAGGAACCAACAGAACATTCTTGAAACTGAAATCCTTATCAAAAACCACTGTTCCCTTCTCTCGTGTTAATGTTTGTTGACCATTCAGTAACCCGATAGAACAAAGCAAGATATATTTTAGGTTAGTCAAAATATCGTGTGAACCTGTCATATGATTAGTTGCCCATGAATCAAGCACCCAATCACAATATTCATTCTTACCACTTAACCGAGAGTCTGCACTTTGTTTCTGATCATCAAGGATTTTGATCAATTTGCTCCATTGATCATTTGTCAAACCAGTAAAACCTTGTCTGTCAGCTTCCACACTTGCATTAGTATCTCCGTGTGTTACAGCTGAATTCGCGCGTAACACACTTCCTCTACCACGACTTGCTCCGCTTCCACCTCCTCATCCACCTTGATGAGTTCTCTCTCCCCACCACGATGGATAACCAATGGTTTGAAAGCAAGTCTCGATTGTGTGTCCTGCCTTCTTACACTTAGAGCAAAATAATTTTCTTTTATCTTCTCCATGAATGGACATGTTTCCACTTTTTGTTGTGGTGAATGCCATTTGAGCACTTTGCTGCTCTCTTCCTCTCATCACAGTCTGAGTTTTCTCCACATAGTTCACCTTTGCGTTCAGTTGGTTCATGTTTGGCAGCGAATCCATACTTATAATTGAACTTCGAACAGTTCCATACACCGATTCATCTAAACCCAAGAGGAATTGATGAATTTGTCATCTTCTCTCTTCTTTTCTACCTCCACAACGAGATTGCAAGTGCACTTCCCACACTTGCACGTTACAACCTGCTCATAGTTCATCAAGTCCTCCCACAAAATTTGCAGCTTTCCGTAATAATCAATCACGCTTAAACCCCCTTGTCGGAGATTAGTGATAGTAAGGTTTTTTAAGTGTGAAAACGTTATCAATTCCTATTATACTATCATATCGTTGTAGTGATAATATGTGTCAATCCAAA
>OVBE01003090.1:0-28068 GCA_900406425.1 Iberis pinnata
TAGGCGTAATAACCTCGGTTTTGGTCAAAGGGGGTTGACTAGAATCGGGGTGTTACATGGTCAAACATGTATCAATAAGATTCATGTTATCTTCAATAGTGAATCAAGATATGGAGCTAGAGCAGCTTGATGTAAAAACAACATTTTTACATGGAGTTGTAGAAGAAGACATTTATATGACACATCCATAGGGATACGAAGAAAGGGGTAAAGAAGATCTTGTCTGTCATTTAAAGAGACCCCTATACGACTTAAAACAAGCACCAAGACAGTGGAACAAGTGCTTTAATCAATTCATGATCATACATGGGTTTTCTAAGAGTGAATATGACAGTTGTTTCTAATACAAAAGGCTAAAGGACTCAACATACATCTATTTACTTTTGTACGTAGATGATATGCTGATAGCATCCACAAGTATGACAGATATAAACAAGATCAAGTAGATGTTAAGTTGATAATTTGAAATGAAGGACTTGGGTCCAACAAGAAGGATCTTAGGTATGGACATCATCAAAGATCGTATGAAAGGGGAGTTAATTCTATCACATGCAAGTTATGTTCAAAAAGTTCTCAAAGTATTCAGAATGTATCAGGCTAAGTCAGTTTCTACACCACTAGGAGCTCATTTCAAACTCTCAGCAATCAAAGATGATGATGAAGAATTATAAGCGTGTGAGTATCCTTATTCAAATGCAGTAGGGAGCTTGATGTATGCAATGATTGGCACAAGGCTAGACATTGCATATGCATTTGGTATGGTCGACAGATTCATGAGCAATCCAGGAAGGCAGCATTGGGAAGCAGTGCAATGGATACTCAAATATCTCAAGGGTACGCAGCAGAGAAGTTTAGTTTTCAGGAAGAATTCAGATTTCAGAATTGAAGGCTATTCAGACTCAGATTTTGCCTCATATTTAGATAAGAGGAGGTCCATAATTGGATATGTGTTCACTATAGGTGGGAATACAATGAGTTGGAAATCAAACCTTCAACATATTGTAGCTCTATCAACGACAAAAGCTGAATATATAGCTTTAACAGAGGCAGTAAAAGAAGGTATGTGGCTTAGAGGTTTGACAGAGGAACTTAGGTTTAAGCAGGATCAAGTTGATGTATTTTGTGACTCTCAAAGTGCTATAAGTCTAGCCAAGAACAATGTATTTTTTTAGAGAATAAAGCATGTAGCAGTCAAGATGCACTTCATGAAAGATGTGGTTGAGATAGCTGAAGTAAGTGTAAAGAAAATTCACACTTCAAAGAATCCAGCTGATGCATTGACAAAGACAATACCAGTACAAAATTTTGAGCAAGCCATGGACTTGCTCAGAGTAGCCGAAGCTTAATAAGTGGCTATTGTTGATGGTACAATGAAGATTAGCTCTTGTGGATTGTTATATCAAGGTGGAGATTGTTATTTGTGGTGATATAACAATTGGTTTAATTCGGTTTATGTTGGTCTGATTTAAGTCATATTATAATTTGGTTTGATGGTGATTTAGGAGGTAACCAAGTCCGGTTATTTGAATCTTGAATTTAATCTAGAAGTCTAACTCTTCTTCTTGTCAAGTGAAGGAGAATTCGAGTTTGAGCTGGTGAGATTGCCGTTAGAGCAGTTGAGGAATTGGTTATGGAAGTTACGGTTTGTTAGCTCCATTTAGATTCAATCTCTTTCTTTGTTTCTAGTCTATAAAAAGGAACTTAGAGATAAGCTTGTAAATCGATATGGGAAAACACACGGATTGTGTAGCTTAGTGATAATGGATACTTGCTTGTACCACCAAGCCCCAGAGAGTAGCTCATGCGAACTATGGGTTACCAATTGTGTGTGTTCTTGTTTGATTTACATTCTTTATCATTCTCTTTCAATTGAGTGAAAACATAGTGAGTGAGTGAGTTTGTTCGTCAAATTGGTGCTAATAGAAAGTACAAAATCCTAACAACCTATTACAAGTCTTCGCTTGGGATAAATAGACTATATAAAAATCTTGCAACTTTTTAGGAGGCAAAACGGAAATTTTTACTATAAAAAATTTATTGAAACCGTTGTAGAAATCAATGACTGTAGTTTTGAGATGAAAACGACAATAAATTGGAAGACCAAAGAAAAAAATGGAGAATTAGCTAAAAGGGTTTTTTCCCTATGTTTGTGGAATTAACCTTTTTTTTTAAAAAAAAAAGTCAATTTATGCCTAATATGACCTTGTCTTTATCCATATCTATCAATATCCCTACATAATCTCTAGTAACTATATTTAATTCTCTAAAAAAAACTTTTAAACAACGTTCTGTTCTTTTCTCTGTGTTTCTTTCCTTCTCCTTCCATATATTTGTTTCTCTAAACATATATCCATAGGAATCGTTTATCAGAATTCACAAAGAAAAACATCAAGTAGTGATCAAAGTTAACATATAAGTTAAGGGTTCATATACGTACAAATTCGTTTTGTTTATCTCTTTCCTTAATGTTTTGATATTTAAAAGTGATTGTTTAGTTTCTTATCACATAATCTACTTGTTTACCTATCACATAAACGATGGTGTGGAGTGTTATTTTTTTCATATAGTAGTTTTTGAGATGATCTCTTAGATTCTAGTGATTTTTATTGAAAAAAACGGAATTGCTATTTGAGTTCATCGTTTGTGATTTTAGGAAGATGAAGTCTTCTGAAAAATCTATTCTAGAATATGACGAGTTCTGGAAAATCTATTCCAGAATACGACGTGTTCTAGAAAACCTATTCTAGAATTCTATAATATGACTTGTTCTGGAAATTATATTCTAGAATATGAACTTTTCTAGAAAAGATATTCCAGAATATGACGTGTTCTGGAAAATCTATTCTAGAGTATGAACTTTTCTAGAAAAAATATTCTAGAATATGACGTGTTTTGGAATAGATTTTCTATTATATCCACTTATTCTGGAATATATATTCTAGAATACAAAAATACGTAGTATAGAATAGCTATTCTAGAATATGCACGTTTGAAATACATAATTATGGAATAAATTTTTTACGTTACTTTGAAAATTATTCTGGAATATCTAGTATATATGTAGAATGTGAAATATCTTTTAAAAATTAATATTGATTTTATTTGACAGGAAAATATGATACACATGTATGTGAAGTGTGGTATATGGAGATTGTTTGACAATAATTGTTGGAGATTCATCACTGATAAGGAAAAACGTGGTAGAATGATTGGTTTGGAATCTAATTCTACTTTGCAAGAGATGAAGACAATGGTTGTAGAAGACTTCAATATGGATTTGGGTACGACCGATTTGGAAATCAGTTACTCCCCTTTTGGGTTGGTTTATTACTTAGAGTCTCCACCAGTAATTGTCACAAATGATCGCCAAGTTAAACATTTGTTAGGATTTTTCAAAAAGGATAACGCGATGCATTTGTGTGTGACATTTAGACGCAGTGGTGATGATCAAAATAGTCGGATGGAATTTGATTTGAATAAAATGCCAGAAGATTCAGTTGATGGAGAAGATGCTTACAATAAGTCTCAATTACCAAAAGAAGATGTAAGTAACTCTAGATTGAATGATGATTTGAAAAGATATCCTCCTAATGTTGAAGTTGGTGGTGATGATCAGTTGATGTCCAAATTTATTGTTAGTGAAAATCAAAAGATTAGAGTGGTTGATTGTGCAAAAAAGGATCAACTTTTCAAAAACAAGGAAGACTTGATAAAGACAATGGAGATATGCGCTTTGAAGTATACCTTTGATTATAGAGTTGCAAAATCTTGTACTCGCTTTTGGTGTTTAAGGTGCAAAGATCAGTTTTGCAATTGGAGAATTCGTGCAGAATGCCTAGCTGGATCATCATATTTCTGAATCAACAAGTATGTTGCTGAGCATACATGTGCTCCTTCAAAGAAAAGAAAATTCTCTAGGACAGCTTCAGCCAAAACAATTGGTCATATTATTATGAAAAAGTATGAAGGATCAAAGGAAGGGCCCAAGCCAAATGACATCATAAATATGTTACGTACAGACCATGGAGCTGAGCTTTCTTATTCCAAAGCATGGGAAGCGCGTGAGTATGCTGTTAACACTATTAGGGGTATGCCAGATAAGAGTTTCATTAAGATGCCAAAATACTTGAATATGCTTAAAGAAGCTAATCCAGGTACGTATACTAATTACGAGTTAGATGAGGGTGGTAGATTCAAATATCTATTTCTTTCTTTTAGTCAAAGTGTTAGAGGGTTTTACAAGGAAATTCGAAAGGTTATTGTGGTTGATGGGACCTTTTTGAATAGCAAATGTAAAGGAGTATTGCTTGTTGCGACATCTACTGATGGTAACTCTAATTTGTATCCAATTGCGTTTGGGATTGTTGATTCAGAGAATGATCGTTCGTGGGAGTGGTTTTTGATGCAATTAAAAAATGTTATAGCAGATGAGAAAGAGTTGGCTTTTGTGTCTGACAGACATGTCTCCATTGCTAATTCATTTTGTAAGATTTATCCGCTGTCTAGCCATGGAATTTGTATCCTCCACTTGTTCAATAATGTGGTTACTTATTTCAAGGCTAAAGGTTTGGTCAACTTGGTTGCAAAGGCTTCGAAAACGTATAAGATTTCTGATTTTGATGAGAAATAAAATCGGATTTGCAGCATTAGTCTGCTTATTGGAAAATATCTAGAGGAAGCTAATGTAAGAAAATGGGCTAGGTGTCATTTTCCTGGATATCGGTTTGACATTAGGACCACTAATCCTGCTGAATCAATAAATTCGACATTGAGATCACCTAGAGAGTATCCATTGATACCCCTACTAGACAGTATTAGAGAAAAGTTAACAAGTTGGTTCTTTAAGCTTAGAGCAGTAAGTACAAAACATAAGTATCCTTTAACGGTTGCGGTAGAGAAAATAATCAATAGAAGAACGGAGAAAGCAAAGAAATTGATTGTTTTTCCGTCCAGCAACAACATATTTGAGGTTAAGGGAGATGAAAATAATTATGTGGTTGATTTTGAAAGAAAAACTTGTTCGGGTAAGAAGTTTGATCTAGGAAAGATTCCTTGTAGACATGCCATTAAAGCAGCTTTTTCAATAGGGATGGAACTTCACACTATCACTGATGTTTTTTATAGTACATATGCATGGAGAACCGCTTATGAGGAAGTCATCAAACCAATCGCAGTTCCCGAAGATGAATGGTATGTCCCACAAATTGTTGAGTTGGACCAAGTATTGCCTCCTAAAACACGTAGAGGCCCTGGCAGACGTAGGAAACGGTGTTTTGATACAGTTGAAGACAAGATAAGATCATCTCAGGGTTCACAAGGTTCAAAACGACATAAATGCAGTCGTTGTGGTAATGAAGGACACAACAGAGCAACATGCGACATATCAATATAATCAGGTACAATATTGCTATGTAAAACTTTGTTTACTTTTAATTCAGTGCCATTTTCTTATTTTCTTTCTTTGAATTGCAGATCATATTTATAACTTTTAGAACAGACAACAACAACACTTGGTGAATATGTCTGGACTTTTGTTAATGTTTCGTAGTTGTTTGAGAAAATTGCAAAAAATATTATTTTATTTAACATAAATTTTTGTTGGATGTTTTAATTTTTCGTATACTTTACTATGGTTTTTTTATATATGGTTCCTAATCTTATTTAATTCAAAATTATAATGTAATTCACCTAAATTTCTAAGCAAAACCAAAAACTTTAAAAATAAAAAAATAAAAAGTATAGAATAACCGTTTTGGCTTCGAAAGGCCGTTCCACACCAGATCGGTCGTCCTCAATGTTCCGTAGAGTTTCTGAAACATTTTGGAATGACCATTCCAGGTCAGAATGGTCGTTCCAAAATGTTTCAGAAACTTCCTGGGATATTTTGGATCGACCGTTCCAGACCAGAACGGTCATTCCAAAATGTTTCAGAAACTCTAAGGAACATTGAGGAACGACCGTTCTAGGCCATAACGGTCGTTCCAAAATATTTGAGAAACTTCCTGGGACATTTTGGATCGACCGTTCCAGACCAGAACGGTCATTCCAAAATGTTTCAAAAATTCTACGGAACATTGAAGAATGACCGTTCTAGGCCAGAACGGTCGTTCCAAAATATTTGAGAAACTTTCTGGGACATTGGATCGATCGTTCCATACCAGAAAGGTCAATCCAAATGTTTCAGAAACTTACGAAACATTGAAGAACGATCGTTCTAGGCCAGAACGGTCGTTCCAAAATATTTGAGAAACTTCCTGTGACATTTTGGATCGACCGTTCCAGAATGTTCGATCCAGAATGTTCCAGAATGGTCGATCCAAAATGTTCCATGAAGTTTCTCAAACATTTTGGAACGACTTTTCTGCTATGGAATTGTTGTTCTCGACTTCTTTTTTATATTTTATTTTAAATTCCGGTTCTTAGGTTTGAAACCGGTTTATAAATCGGATATTACTAAAAAATATCTCATCTTCTCCCCTTCATCATATCTAACTCACTCAAATCATAGTTTCTTCTTCTTCCTCTCAAAATCTCTCTTACTTTTTTCATTCTTATGGGATTTTAGTGATTTGGGGTTATGTTCCACACGATTTTTAAGACACAATCCATTAATAATAACAATTTGAGGGCTAAACCAAATTATTTTTCTGAAATTTTTCATATTTGTTAAACATAATTATTATTTTTATTTATATTTTTATCATGGTTTTGTCAAGAAAAGTAATTTTGACTATATGTACCTAAGTGAAGAATTGGTTATGGAGCATAGTGGAGAGGAGAGACTAACCAAAAAATTTTAGAAATAAAAAAGAAAAGAGAATCCTTAAGAAAAAATTAGAAGCAAAAGCCAAAGACCATTGTGGTGATACTTTTCTTCACATTACATCCCTTTCTCATCTCATGATTTGAGTTTATGAATCATAATCATAAAATATACTAATACTACATGGACAAAACATCTGCCTAACATTGACGAAGAAAAGCATCAAACACTCAAAGAATCATAATCGCTTACACATTTACATATAGACTAACCGAATTTTGTCCACACGTCTCCACTGTTGAGCGTTTTTTAAATGCTCATTTATCAATGACTTGAGGGTAATGTTTTCTTTTTTCTTTAGCAAATTACTCCAAAATCCACCATCATCCACAATCACGTCTATAATACTCGCTTCATTATACTCATCGCAGTTGAGACCCGTGATTGCATTAAACTCTTGTAAAGAAAATCTCAATGGCTTCCTACCAAACACAAACCACAACTCATACTTTTTCTTAGTAATCAACTGCCTACACAACATGCTATGAATCAACCTAGCTGAATATCCCAAAGAGTTTTCATATATCGCTAGTATATTCCCAAACACCAGATCTTTCTTCACCGTGTTGTATTCTGCTGTTAAAACACTCTTAACCTTTCTTCATAATCAACATTCGACATGAATTATTGATCAGTTCCACTTGCGGTTCTAATCTAACATTGAATAGACGTTTTGAGAATACATAATTCGTACCTAAACATCGTGAATCAATGACACAATGAAAAACATTGTATTAAGAAAAACCATAAGAAATAAGAAACATAAATAATAGAAATTACAAACCATGTGTTTGGTTTTCCTGATTTAGAGAATCATTCATTGTTATGATCCTGCAAATTAGAGTTAGAAACCAAGAAACACTTAAAAACAGTTTTAGAATCCACAAACCATAAAATCAATCACATAGACAACTCACAAATCATCAATTTCACATAACAACATAACCACATTATGCTTAATTTTAACCAAAATTATCATGAACAAAATCATAAACACAAATCATCAAATATTGTCATCCTAAACAAAGAGATAGAATCATTCCCAAAATTAATGACCCTAGCCAACTAATAAAACCCCTATTAAGCCACCAATGTAGCATATTCATATTTAACATAAATTTCTCCAAGAATGAACCATAAATTCAAAATTAATTTGCAATTCCATCAAAATTAGTTTTCCAATGGTTCAAACACACCAAAAAGACTCTACTCAACAAATTAACAACTTCAAAGCTTCACAAGACGAACTTACCCATAAAATTTTGGACCAAATATGAAGAGATTCGAGATCATACATTTGTTAAATACAAAAACCGTTACTATGAATGGATAGAGAGTCAAAATTCGTGTGGAATAGAGTCTAAAATCAATGAAATCGGGTAAGAAACAAGAGAGTTATGAAAGATTTGAATGATAGGTTGAGAGGTAAAAAAACTAGGGTTTTTTAAAACATAAATTCTTGGAAAGAAGAAGTAAATTGGTCGACCAAAAAACGAAGAAGTAGTAAAATTTAATGATTTCGGTTTATATAACCGGTTCTTCTACGAAATAAACCGAAAAAAAACTCAAAAAGTAAAAACACGGAATGGTCGCTCCAGTGTAGAACGATCATTCCAGAAAAATATGTAATTTCTGGGCAATAAATGGAATGATCATTCGACTATGGAATGATCATTCCATCTATTGCCCAGATATTACATATTTTTCTAGAACGATCATTTTAAACTAGAACGGTCATTCCGTCCAAAACAATTGGCCATATTATTATGAAAAGTATGAAGGATCAAAGAAAGGACCCAAGTCAAATGACATCATTATTTAACTCAAAACTATAACATAATTCACCTTCATTTCTAATCAAAACCGGAAACTTTAATAATATTTATAAAAAAAAACATAGAACAACCAACATGGTCTAGAACGACCGTTCTGGCCTGAAATAGCCGTTCTAAAATGTCTCAGGAAGTTCCTGGAACATTTTGGAATGACCGTTCCAGGCCAGAATGGTCATTCCATCTAAAAACGATTTAAAAAAAAATTATTTAAAAAAATTATTAAGGATAAAAGAGACTCAAATTTTGATAAATGTTTAGTTTTACATACTTGTGTAATAAAAGTTTAATTATGCAAACATAGGAAAAAGAAAACTCTTTTAGCTAATTCTCTCAAAAAAAAATATAACAGTCCTCGATCAAAATTGACTGACTAGTTGAAATGTAGGGGGTTAAATAGCCATCTAATTAAAGAAATGATGAAGAGGCGATATGGATTAGGCCAAGAGAACAATAGATTTACGAGACACAAAAGAGCATATGGATCAATTCAAGAGAACAATAGATCTACGAGACACAAGAGAGCATCATGAACTCAAACAGACAGAAGAACACTAACACTATAACTGTATTTAACTGATGACTTAGATTGGAATAGCTATGTCGGGTATATTTATAGTATTTATATTCTTATTCCTTTATCCTAATCCATATTTTAAAACTTGAGCAAGCCTCTGACGAAATCTCTTTTCTTGATTGATGTAGCTATGTCCGGTAAATTTTGAATCTTTTACTTCTCTTTTTTAATGTTTTTACCCATCGGTTATTTTTGGGCAAATCTAATTGAAGGAACAGATTATCAAAATGAAAAACGATTTGGATCCATTAAAAAAGTTTGGAGCACTCATCTATACATTCTTCTGCCGTTACTAAAAAATGTAAATTTAATTTAACAATAACACTTGTAATAGTTCCTACGAGTCACTAGCCGTCGCCGGGAAACACCTCTGAAAATCAGCCACCGTATACGATCTCCACGCACAAAGACGCGACGACGACGACGACGACTGTGACATCTTCAAATTACCAAAAGACCCTTGGCTCCGAGGATACAACGGAGGAAGATGATGACTTTGCCTAGGAGGAGATCCCGACGTCGTCGGACTTGATCCCGACGACGAATCTTCGCCGGAGGAAGATCTTTCTCCAGCAGAAACGGCCATTGCAAGCGTTAAAGCACTCCTACACGAGCTCATGATGGGTTTCTTCGAGATACCGCCACGTGGAGTTGTTTTGTTGTTCTCCCAGATCTTATGGCAAAGTAGATTCCGGCGACGACGACTGTAAGGATTCTCCGGTTTCGCCAAATCTTTCATTGACGAAGAAGAAGTCAACGACGATGCTGACTCCTTCGCTAAGTTGGTAAAAGACTTTGATTTTCCACTGTAAAACTTCGATATCCCTTTCCTACACATACCACATTCAAATCAGAATCTGAAGAAATAAAAAAAAACCGTTACTTTTTTCCTCGGAAAGTTTCCAAATTTGAAATCTTTCTCGAGAATCAGACAAGAAAGTATCAACATTTAGAGATTTTACCTAACGGGTAACACTTGTTCAAGAGATTCCATCATATCAAGAGGGCTTTTGTACGGAGACTCAGCTTCATTCTCTCCACTGTCTTTAAACTCATCTTCGCTGTCGCTATTCATCCCAATAGAAGAAGACGAAGAAGAAGGAGAAGAAGAATCAGAGGGAAATTGATCAGAATTATCGCCGGAGAAATTAAAAACATAAGATTCAACTCTATCCATCGCAATCGACATTTATCAAAAACCAAAGACAACTAAGAGGAACTTGTTTTGTTTATCTTTAACACACAAAAGACAGAGGAAAAGATAAAAGGAAGAGAGAGATGAGATCTTTTATATTGTGATATTGTTGTGTGTCTGTGTGCGTTGGTGGTTTTCTATTAGATAATAATCAAAAATAATATTTATCACGTTGTCATTACTTTCGTGTTAGATCTTTAAATTTTAAAATGGGAAAAAAAAAAGAAGAGGATAAGTAAGTTTGGGGAAGGGACAGAACAAACTGTTGCTTAACCTTATCTTCTCATCCACTCATTTTGCATGCAATTCTAACCTTCTTTTTTTCTTTATTTACTTTTCTGGTTCTCATATTTTTCTTTATTATCATTCCAAACCTCCTTTGAGATTAACAAATTAATAGTTTGGTTTAATTGAATCACATAACAATTACCTAATTAAGGTGATATATACTCATGGGCAGGAAAGAGATATAGAATGAATATACAATGTTGTTTAGACCGTACGATTGTGAATACAACATTGATTAATCAATTTTTGGCATCTATTGCAGAATTTTTAGAGATTGGTATATCTGACCGTAGACTTTTTTTACTGTTTTTTGACAGACTCTGTGGCTAAACACAACTCGTTCAAGTATGATGATATTTTTCACAACCATGAGGATTTTAAACAGAGTGTAATACAAGGTTGGGGAAAAGCATATGCACAACATAATCTTGTTTTTAGATTAAGTTTATGTATCCATAGAAAGATGGAGCCGAAAAAATCGATGCAATTCTCAATAAGATATACGAATTTTCAAACACAAATTTGACACTGAAGTGACAAAATCTCCAAAATCAGATTTTACAGACAATAATTAAGCACATATTATAAAAAGAGGAATTTTGGAGCATAAATTAATGGCTAAAGGGTGGAGACACAAACACACGATTCTTTTTTTCAAACTGCACAAAAAAAGCAAGAAACAAGATTTACTCCATGACTAATAATAGTGGCAATTCGTACATTGATCCAACATTCATAGCCGGGATTGCTACAACATATTTTATGGATATGTTTTCGTGGCACCACTGATATAAATAACAATTATTATCATGTATTCAATGGCTTGCCTAAAAGAGTCACTCCAGAGATAAATGCAGATATTACCAGACTAGTTTCCCGTGAAGAAATAAATACTAATGTTTTACAGATAGGTGCTACCAAGGCTTCAGGGCTTGATGGCTTTAAGATCAATTTTTATCACCTGTTCTAGGACCATATCAGAGAAGCAGTTTATGCTGAAGTGTTCACATTTTTTTATCAGCCCATACTTGATCCACAACTTAACCACACAAACATTTGTTTGTTACCAAAGATTGACAAAGCTACTCATATGTCTGATTTCATACCTATATCACTATGCAATGTAGGATACAAAATTTTTGCAAAGGTGTTAGTGAATCGATTAAAGCATCATTTATCATCTTTAATCTCATAAGAACAAGCCGCACTATCCCAACACGACTCATTACTGATAATGTGCTGATAGCACATGAGATTCTTCATTCATTAAAAGTAAGAAGACGAGTTTCAAAGGAATTAATGACCATCAAACATATATTTCCAAAGATTACGACATATTAGAGTAGGATTTTCTACAAGAAACTATGTTTCAAATGAGATTTTCAGTAAAATGGGTACAATGGATTATGCTTTGTGTTAGAAGTATTTTGTTTTCAACATTGATTAATGGTACGCTGAAAGGTTTCTTTAAGCATAAAAGAGGTTTACGTCAAAGTGATCCTCTTTCACCATATTTGTATATTCTTTGCGTTGAAATACTTAGTCACGTGTTGCATATAGCTACAAAAGAAAAGAGATTACATGGAATCAAAATAAGTGTATCAGGGCCTACTATTAGTCATATACTCCTCGCCGATGATTATTTATTCCTTTTACAATGCTAATATATCTTCTACATCGGCCTTGATGGACATTTTAAGTCAATATAAAATTACATCCGGCCAAATGATAAATAGGACAAAATCAAGTATTATCTTCGGCTCAAAAATACCTCTTGAACAATGTACAAGGATTAAAAAATACTTAACATTCATAACGACGGTGGTAACAGTAAATACATAGGACTCCTTGTAATGTTTGGAGCAAAGAAAATACAAATTTTCCAGTACATAGTGGACCACATTCAAGCAAGGACAGTAGGATGGTAAAAAAAAATAATTTTATCTCCTATTGGGAGATAGATTTTATTGAAATCAATTGCGATGTCACTCCTATTATAATCTATAAGTTGCTTTCAACTTCCAAAACGTATAATCTCATAGGTTGAACGTATTGTATCAAAATTTTGGTGGTCGAAGGTTGAAGGTACAAGAACATCGACTATGCATTGGCTATCTTGGAATAAGACAACATGTCCAAAGCAAGAAGATGGATTGGGATTCAGAGATATCAAACAATTTAACAACATTTTATTAGCTAAATAGTTTTGGCGCATTTAGAACAATCCCAGTTGTCTATTATTGAGGGTACTAAAAGGAATATACTTTTCATCTTCAAAAATCTTACAAGCTACGCAAGGTATACAACCATCTCATGGCTGGAAATCATTGTAACCATGGAGAGCTCTAATACATTATGGTCGCAGTTATGTTATTGGAGATGGAATGTCAACTCTACTTTGGAAAGATAAATGGCTGCAAACTAATCCTCCAAGGCCGCCACAACCAAGATATGATGACAATGATCCTGAAGATATGGTTTCTAAAAAAATCATATAATTCAATATGTGGAATGAAGAAAAGATTAACGATTGTATATAATTCGATGATGCGTGACTCATAAGGAAATTAAAACTACCTCAACAGAAAGTCAATGATGAATTGATATGGCCTTACAACAAAGATGGTTCTTACTCTGTAAAATTTGATTATTGGGTTGCTACTCATCTTCATCAACCGATAAACATAGAGAAATTGAATATTGAAGAAGTGGACATGCAGAATAAGATCTAGAAATTGAATATAATGCCAAATAGTAAGTATTTTCTATGGAGAGCATCTAAGAACATTTTGGCAGAAAAAGATGAATTACATCGGAGACACATCGCTTCTAATGATTCATGTAAAATGTGCCAAAGGACAGAAGACTCCAATCATTTATTTTTCCTCTGTCTGGCCATCAACCAACTTTGGGACACGATACAACTCTCGAATCTATGTCTATCTTCATCAAATGAAAGTTTTCAAACCAAATTGAAGGATATTGTGCATTACTACTTTCATAATTCAAGTATTCAGGCACACAAATCACTACATATCTATATATTATGGAAAATATGGAAGGGTAAAAACATGACTGAATACCAAAATAAGCATATTTTATGGACAACATTGATTCAGGCTGCTGTAGCAGATGTATAGGAATGAGAACACCACCACCTAGACATTACTGAACATCCAAGAAAAAATTTATATTCAACACGGCAAAGACCATAATTGGGATGAGTAAAGTCCAATTATGATGCCACTTTTCATAATTCACACACAAGAGCAACTGCATGTTGGTTATACATAGATTCTTCTTGTGTTTGTTTGAGCTTCGTGCAATCCACAAGTCACAAATTTGAAAATGCTTTATAGGCAAAGACATGCACTTTTTATGGCTATGCAAAATGTTAGATATTAGGATATAGAAGAGCGGTTTTTGAAGGTGGTTGTCAATAGCTTTACAAGTTATTCACAACTAATTTGATGAACTATAAGCTTGAAAATTAGAGGTGTGATTACTTTTATTGAAAGAATAAATTTATAGAGTTTTTTTCTCCTTTGGATAAAAAAAGATTCAAACAAAGCAGCACATGTATTAGCAAAATCTCAATTTTCAAACACAAGTGTATTCTCTATTCATAAGTTTGTTCCATCATGTATTACTTTTATTTTACATGAAGATTACTTTGTAACGAATACATAATGTCAATATAAAATAATATATTTATTATTTTAAATAATTTTTGAGATGTTTAGATTTATTTCAAAAATCATTTCTTCGACCATTATATAAGTATCTATAAGAATTACAGATTTTAACACACTACAACTTTACAATTTCTTAGAATTTTAGTTGTAGCTTTATATCGATATATGTATATGTATTGACATTTTGTAATCATTATATGAGAAAACTTGGTTTCAGACATATATTTCAAAGTTCGATTCAAAATAAATTTTGTTGCATTTGAAAATTTACAAAAAAAGTTACGCAGTTGCAATCCGACTTTACAAAAAAGAAATACAACCAATATCAAACAAGTGAACAAACACTCCAAATTTTTTTGCTACCACAAATTATATATATGAATATATGTGTAATTCTAAACAATACAATAAAAATAAGTTTATGTTTCAAAAATATAACACACACTTAAATATTCTGAAGAAAATATCAAAATATTTTTCCAAAATGATATATTAAAAAATTCTTATTTATATTTTTGAAATATTAATCATTCATTTTTATATGGAAAAAGTAAGGAATAAGCAACTGCTATTCTAATAATATTTAACTATATTTATCTGCCGGGAAGAAAAAAAACCTATACTTATCTTTTTGTGTAGTTCAATACAAAGCTAAATATGATAAAACGAAACAAAAAAAGCGTAGGGACAATTTACAAAATTTGCCTCGTCCACAATAGTGGTGCATTAGAGATAGGGAGGCTAAATTAGAGAAACAAAAAGTGTAGGGACTATTTATAAAACTAATCAACACTGTTATTCATTATTTAATTTTTATTGGCGGACAATAAAGCCAGAGGAAATAAAACACGTGGAGCTATTGTAACCGTTGCCGATGGATAGGAACTAAGAGGAATGTGACGTGGCGATGACGAGGTCGTCATATTTTTTCCCTTTTTAGAAGACTTATCCACATATTAATATGGGACCCACTCTAAGAAAATTGTTATTCTTATTTTTTCTTTCTTTTACTGTCTTGCGGACAAGAAATGGCCGAATATGTTGTTTCAAATTAATTGTCAATCCTTTAAACAGCTTCCACTTTTAGAAGATTTTTATGTTTATCTTCTTCTATATTCTTTTCATTATTTATGTTGTAAACTTTTGGTGAATTTGTCATTTTTACTTTATTAGTAGATGCCAGTTATTAATTTTTATAATTAAACAGGCTTCTATAGAATCACCGTAAATTAATTTCTTTTTGAAAGAAATTTGAGATAAACCATTTTATTGGAGTATATTGATATGGAACGTACGCACGCGATAGATACATTGAAAAGTATTAGAAGAAATGTAATATTACTATTGACAAGTCTCACGGTTGACAGTTTATTTCATGTTTATTAACATATAGGTAGCTTGACAAATCAAATTACTTATAAACAATTGAAATGAAATTCAGCTACATATTACATGCGAAGAAAGCCTTGACATTAGATATTTAATCAAAATACATTAGAAATTTTCCCAAAAAAAACACATTATTAAATATCTATGTCTCTCTTACCTTTCTCTCTTCTTATTCTTTTAAAAATATTCAGATCCAAAGAGTCTCCGAAAGGAGACCCAGCGGCTGAACGATCCCCCTTGGGTGGGCTGGCGAGAAACTAGTAACGGTCTCCGGAGACTCAAGCTTTATCTGTGTATCCAACTCCGACAGGCCCTTTCATCTACTTTCAAAGTCAGGCGGCAATGACTAACCATAGTACCGTGCTCAGACTAAATGATGCTTAAAGCAAAATAACAATATGTGGTCTTATTTAGTAAAAATTATACCAAAAATCACCTAAAGATTAAAATATTGAATCAAGCAAAATAAATTTAAACCACACAAACTGATAAATAAAGAAACGTATGAGAACTAATTGTGTGCAAAAAAAAATGAAAAGGTTAATTTTTAAAAAAATGAATTATTGAAGTAAAGAATAGAAAGTAAAATACATCAAAATTTTCTTTAATAAAGATATTAGTTAATGTTAAAAATAGTTCATTTATTTTCAAATGTGTTTTTAGAGAGAAAAAAATTAGATAAAGAATATGATAAATTTTGAACAGAAAAAGACTAAAGATATGAAAAAGTTCGAGAGATTTGAGAAATTCAGATTCAAAATTTACATATTTATACATTTAAATATTTACCACGATAATTTTATTAATTTTGTGTATTGTGTAAAAAAAAAAAAAGAATTCCAACTATACAAGTTGAAATAAGGCAACGTCAACTTTAACTTAATAATTATTATTATTTTTGTTATTTAATTTGTTAGAGAGCAAAAAAAAAGAAAAAATCTCTAAAATGCCATAAATTTCAGAAAAGTCTACAAAAATATCATATTATCTCCATTTTATACAAGTCTACCACAATTAACTTGCCAAAATGACGTTTTTTTCCCTCTTGAGATTAACACGGGAGTAGGTTCTACACCTTCTCTCAGCGTCGATAAAAGAGAAATTTTTTTGTTCGGATGCGACAAATTTTCTCTTTTTGTTTAATATTATGTCTTATTCTTTTCCGATTTTGTATTCTGCCATTGTTGTCATTTTATTCTTCACTTATTTTTTTAAAAAATGTCCACCAGAAATATGTTTAAAAGATCATGTCGGCTTAAAGAAACATCGGACATGCTGTCATGATAAGTCTACAATTTAAATCCTATAACAATAATGCAGAGAACATATCAGTGTAGCATAGATAGGGTATCGAATCTACATAGACCAGAATAGTACACGTTCAGTTTCAGTTCCAAATCTAGCTAAAGCGAGAATAATGACATTGATAATGATTAAAACGGTAAATTAAAACGGTTTAAAACTTATAAAATAAAAGCGTCAGACATCAGAGAAACCACATGTAATCAGGATTGAAAGTCAATTTATCATGCATGGAGTTTCTTTGAAAATAGTTCTCAACTCAAAAGACAATAATAGACTAATCTTCTCTCGAAATATTAGACCCTATGCTCAAATTATTAGAGACAACCTCCCGTCGTCTTTTAAATAACAGAACATGCATTACAGATCATATTTAATTATTCATAAGCAATCAAGACAATACTCCCGCAAGCAAAATCACTTATTCACCTAGACTAGATCCAACTTCTAAACCAAATCCCTTTGCGTTTATTAGTCTAATATCAATAAACTGGATGACCAATCTAATTCATGCATTAATAACAAGTCTAGACTAAGAACCTAACAATTATTATCCCCTTGTGACAAATCTAACAATCAAACCTTGATTTCCGTGGGAAACCCTAAAACCTAACTATGAAACTACTCAGACATTGACATGCAATCACAAATCAAAATAAAATAAGAACACATATTTAAATTAGATTTAGATATGTAAAAAGGGTTCAAAAATCTTCTCCCAAATACAGAGTTTCAGAATCTCTTTTCCCTCAGTAATTCTCTCAAAAATAAAAAATGGTTCTAAAGGCCTAAAACACATTGTATTTATAGGCTAAAAAAGTAAAATAATAAATCAGGAAAACTTGGATAGGCTTAAGGACTTGATTTGAAATTTTAGAAAACTTCAATTCTTGTTCAGGAGATGTGCTCGATCGAGCATAGTGTTGCCCGATCGAGCATATCATGTTTTTGCTCGATCCTTCTTCTTTGCCCGATCAATCTCGATCTCCGGAAATTTCCAGGGACTTTTGCCCAATCGAGCATCTCCTAATATTGTTGCTCGATCGATCCTATAATGTGCCCGATCGAGCACTTTTATCTGGAACTTCTAAAAACTTATGAAATCTCTTGAAATGCATCGTTTTGCTCCGTATCGACCCGAACACCTAGAATACTGAAAATCTATCAAATATGCAATGAAAACACTCAGAATAATGCAGAATAACAAATATAAATACCCACTATTATGCATTAAAACCGAGTAATATCACGTCACGAAAGACATGCATGTCCACCGTGGACATCAACACATCCAACCTGCCCATCTTCCACAAAATCGGCTAACATGAGTCAATTGTCTATGATTGTGTCAATCCAAACCACTCTACTTCTGGTCGAGTTTGTCCACCGTGGACATCCACACATCCAAAATGTCCACCGTCTACAAAATCTAAATCTTCTTCACCACTCTCCAAACCAGAATTATGTCCACCAAATAGACCAATGTCCTCTTCGCTCCTTTCAAAGTCAACATCCACATGCATTTATGTTTATCAACCGTTTCTCTTAATCCATTAGCGTGTCTAACATGAGTCAGTTGTCCATGATTTTTTCCATCCAAACCACCCTTCTGGTCGAGTTTGTCCACCGTGGACATCAACACACCCAACATGTCCATCATCCACAAAATCTAAGTCTTTTTGACCATGCTCCAAACCAGAATTATGTCCACCAAATAGACCATTGTCCCAAAAAATTATAGATCTTACCTACTATAAAAGTTGTTGTTTTCTTCTTTATTCAGATTCCTATGGAAGCTTCATCATTAATGGAAGCTTTATATTATAACGTCGCTTCGAGCTGACACAAATAATGAGCATTAAATGATCATGTGGGATATATAACACAAACACGAAAGGCAAAATGGGAAAGAAATTTGTCCTTTGCCACTCCTTTATGGTATATCACACAAAGCTTAGATTACATGGTATTTTGCCCAAGATTTTCAAATAATATGGTATTTTTTGGGATAATCTCAGCAAAAAAATGGGCCTATGAAATTAATTATGTTTGGTGGTCTTGGGAATATGCCCTTTATTCAATACATGAGGCACGACTCTAGCTAACTGAGTAGCATTGGCAAGACGAAGTGAAGCTAGCTACTTATATTTCGTGGCTTCAAGAACGAAAGACATATCCTCGCGTCGGTGGAAGCAAGTCTCTGACGGTGAAGATATGAGTTTTTCTCAAAAGAACGGCGGCATAGGGCTCGAGGACGGCCGGCCCTAGAGTATTCGCTAAACCGAACCAAAAACCTCTAGGCTTTGTCCTATATCCGACGGCGGCTACTTTCATATGCGACGAAAAAATAGGGCGAGTCGGCAGAAATGCTCGCTGATGGGGTCTTCTTCCTCGTCTCTATCATCTCCAACTTGGGTTTCGGCCTCCATGTAGGTCATCTGGCTGTCAAAAATTTTCCTGCGGCATCCGCGGTGAAAGATGGCCGACGGTAGATCTAGGATTTTTCTAGATCCCCTCATCTTCTCTCTCCAAAGGTTAAGACTTAACCCTAGTTAAGTTAAGTATAGGTTTAGAGTTTATAAATTGATGGACTTTAGATTTTGTATGTATTAGGCTTAATGACTTTGGATTTGAGCCTAAATATTTAAGATTTGGTAGTGGGTTTAAATTTTATTATAGTTATAAGTATTCGATAAAAGATTCTTTTACAAAAAATCACATTATATATGTATATATATATATATATATATATATATATTTTTCACACATTAAATATTTAATGGAAAAAATCATATATCAATTAATGTATTAAGTATATTGTGTTAAACATTTCAAAGAAGACACTAAGGGGGGTGTTATTCAATTGAATTTTCAATGTAATTACATTTGAATGGATTTTGTTGATGTTTTTACAAAGACATAATGAATTTCTTTGTATTGTAGTGGCTTTTTTTGTAGTGTATTTTGATTAATTTGTATGAATCTTCAAATCATTTAAAATTTTAGTTAAATGATATTTTATAGACAAAAAGGTAGGGGGGAAACTCAGATTATAGATCATGCAATTGAAAATTTGAAACTGCTAATTTTTTTTCCAATAATTGAAACCGCTAATTTATGTAAAGAAAATATAATTGCATTTAACAAGAATGAAGCAAAAGTGAATAGTCGATGTAGCAATTGTGATTTGTTTGGAACCAAAGTGAAGCTTTTATCGATGAGAATCAAAGTAAGTTTGTTTTGTAGGATGTCGAATAAGTCAATGCCACAAGCCTGGCATTTAGGAACTTTATTTACTCTGTTTTAAGTGTCTTAGTTGATTGAATTGTTCAATTGTTGTTTCCTGTTTTTATTCCTAGTTTATCTGCATTTTCAGTTCAGTTGTAAAGGCTATTATAAAGCCATTTTCTTTGATCAATAATATCTGCACAAGTTATTGATACATTCTCTGTTCTAGCCTTCATTTGGTATCAGAGAAAAAAATACAAAACAAAGATCAATACGAGTGAAAGATGTCAGATGTGGGAACTTTCATCACTCCAGGCGTGCCAAAGTTTTATGGGGACCATGATCATTGGAGCTTGGTCATGGAGAATCTCCTTCGTTCAAAAGAATATTGGAGCATTGTTGATCTAGGCTTTGAAGACTTAAGAAGAGTTGAGGCTCCCACTCCAGTACAACAACAATCACTTAATGAAGCAAAACTCAAGGATCTAAAAGCGAAGAATCATTTGTTTCAATCAATTGACAAAACCACTTTGAAGACCATCACTTAGAAGGAAACAACTAAACAATTATGGGATTCAATGAAGGTGAAGCATCAAGGAAATGCTAGAGTGATGAGAGCCCAACTACAAAGGTTAAGAAGAACCTTTGAAACCTTGGAGATGAAAGTTGGAGAAGAGGTAACTGCATACTTTGCAAGGGTGATGTAGACTGCAAATGATATGAGAAACCGTGGGGAGGTTTTGGATGATGTCAAAATTGTGGAGAAAATTCTTCATAGCCTTACAGAGAATTTTAATTATGTGGTATGCTCCATTGAAGAGTCTAAGGATATTGACATCCTAAGAGTAGATGAGTTGCAGGCCTCTCTACAGGTGCATGAGAAGAAAGTCACAGAAAGAAAAGTTGAAGAACATGTTCTTCAGGTGACAAATGAATTAAGAAATACTCGGGGCAGAGAGAGATGTAACTATCAGAGAGGAGGAGGTAGTTCAAGGGGAAGAGGTCGTGGCAGATCTTTTGTTAACAGATCAACCATCACTTGCTTTCGATGTGGAAAGGTTGGTCATTACCAGTTTGAATGTACAAGTCAAGAAAAAGAGGCTAATTATGCAGAATTTGATGAAGAAAAGGCACTACTTCTTATGGCACACTCTGAGATAAACAATGCAGAAGAACAAGGTGTGTGGTCTTGACTTTGGTTGCTCCAATCATATGACAGGAGATAGAACCTGGTTTGAGAAGATAGATGAGACCTATAGGCACTCTGTAAAGTTGGGAAATGGATCAAAGCTGAATGTAATGGGAAGAGGAAACATCAGAATTGAAGTAGAAGGAATATTACAAGTTACAACTGATGTTTATTATGTTCCCAATCTCTAGAGCAACCTACTAAGCATTGGACAATTGCAAGAGAAACAACTCTCAGTCATCACTGAAGATAATATGTGAAAGATATTTCATTGTCACAGAGGCTTGATTGTGACAACTGCAATGACCAAGAATCGCATGTTTATGATTCAAGCCTTCAAGAAATTCAAAGCAGAGAATCGCCTTAAGGTAGAAGATGAAGATGCTGGAACTCTATGGCATAGGAGACTTGGACACTTGAACAATGCATCCATTCATCTCATGAAAAAGAAAGAAATGGTAAAAGGTTTGCCATATGTTGAAGACAATGTCAAAATTTGCTCTGTTTGTAACAAAGGAAAACAACAGAAGGAAATTTCCAAAGAACACCAAATGGAGAGCCTCAGAGAAGTTGGAGCTGATACATGCTGATCTCTATGGACCAATCACCTCAATGTCTTGCAGTGGTAAAAGGTACCTCTTTGTCATTGTAGATGACTATTCTCGAAAAACTTGGATTTACTTTCTGGCTGATAAAGCAGAAACATTTGCTACATTCAAGAACTTTAAGACTAGTGTTGAAAAAAGAAGTGAATGCATCTATCCATGGTTTGAGAACAGATAGAGGAGGTAAATTTACCTCTGATGCTTTCAACAAGTTCTGTACTGATCATGATATTAGGAGACAACTTACTACAACATATACCCCTCAGCAAAATGGAGTTGCTGAAAGAAAAAATAGAACAATCATGAACATGGTGCGATGTTTACTATCTGAGAAGGAAATTCCAAGAGCCTTCTGGGCTGATGCTGCAAACTGGACTGCTCATGTACTAAATAGAAGCTATACAAAAGTAGTAAAAGATATGGTTCCAAAAGAAAAATGGTATGGTACAAAGCCACAAATTGATTACTTCCGTGTGTTTGGATCAATTGCTCATGTGCACATACCACATTAGAGGAGAGTAAAGCTTGATGATCAAAGTTAAAGATGTATACTGCTTGGAGTAAGTACAGAATCAAAAGCATAAAGACTCTACAATCCTGTCACAAAGAAGATCATAGTGAGCAGAGATGTGATAGTTAAAGAAGATCCAAAGTGGAACTGGGGTTCATATTTAGTGGAACAAAACATCCTAGCTTGGGATAATGATGATAATTTTCTCAGTGAAGAAAAAGAGTCTGATGAAGAAAATGAAAATGAGGAAATCACAGAACCACAAGTTGCAGAACCTGAAATTGGAGGAGTAAATGAAGAATCAACAGCTGATGTTGAGACTGAAGCTACAAGAACAGTAACTCCAACAACAAAAGTAGGAAGTACTTCTAGAAGAACCAGAAACCCACCTGTTTGGATGAAAGACTTTGTGAGTTATGCAGAGGCAGAAGACAATGAACAATATGAGAATCTTGCTCTATATGTTTGTCATGATGATCCAATACATTTTTCTGATGCATCAAGAGAAGAAACATGGCAAAAAGCAATAGAAGAAGAGATTCAGAGCATTGAAAAAATCAAACATGGGAACTAGTTGATCTGCCACCAAACATGAAAAAGATTGGTGTAAAATGGGTTTACAAGACAAAGATCAATGAAGAAGGGAAGATAGAGAAGTGTAAAGCCCGTCTGGTTGCAAAAGGATACTCTCAAACACATGGGGTGGATTACACAGAGGTGTTTGCTCCTGTTGCTCGTTAGGAAACAATTAGAAGCATTCTGGCAGTAGCAGCTCAAAGAACGTGGATAGTGTATCAATTAGACGTCAAGAGTGCCTTCTTATATGGTGAGTTAAAGGAAGAAGTTTACATTGATCAACCTGAAGGGTTTATCAAAGTAGGGGAGGAAGAGAAGGTTTATCGGTTAAAGAAGGCACTCTATGGCTTAAAACAAGCTCCAAAGACCTGGTTTAGCTGTATTGAAAGCTATTTTAAAAGACAAGGATTTGTGCAAAGTGAATATGATCATACTCTCTTTCTGATGAAGACAAGAGAAAAGATTCTTATGGTAAGTCTCTATGTTGATGATTTAATATACACTGGTAATGATGAGCTTATGTATCAAGAGTTTAGATCATCAATGCAAAAAGAGTTTGAGATGACAGATATAGAGAAAATGAAGTTCTTTCTTGGTGTAGAAGTTCATCAAGCAAGTAATGGCATTCACATAAATCAGAAGAAATATGCTAAAGAAGTCTTGGAAAGGTTGATATGTTCGAATGTAACTCTGTAAAGAACCCAATTGTTCCAGGCACAGTTGTCTCAAAGGAAGGAATAAAAAGAATTGATGGCACATTCTACAAACAACTTGTTGGCTGTCTCGTGTACTTAACAGTAACAAGACCTAACTTAATGTTTGTAGTGTGTCTCATATCTCGTTTTATGGCTGATCCAAAGGAGGACCATTTGGCAATTGCAAAGAGAGTGCTCAGATATCTGAAGGGAACAATGGATGTTGGAGTATTTTATGAAAAAGTCTCAGGTATGAAGTTGTTGGGTTATACAGATAGTGATTATGCTCGTGATTTGAATGACAGAAAGAGCACTTCTGGATATGTGTTCTTACTGAATGGAGTTGCAATCAGTTGGAGTTCAAGAAAGCAAAGCATTGTGACATTGTCATCAACTGAAGCAGAGTATGTAGCAGCAACTTCAGCTACTTTTCACAATGTCTGGCTCAAAGGAATTTTACAGGAATAAGGAGCCATTGGAGCTGAGTGTGTGGACATTTTGTGTGATAACAGTTCAACAATCAAACTCTCAATAAATCCAGTTATGCATAGGAGGACAAAACATATCGATGTAAGATTTCATTACTTGAGAGACTTGACAAATGAGGGAGTTATGAAGTTGATCTTATGTGGAACAAATGATCAAATAGCAGACATCATGACTAAGCCTATCAAGTTGGAACAATATGTGAAGCTTAGGGAGATGCTTGGAATGTGTCGGATTGAAGATTAAACTGAAGATTGAAAGGTGCTCTTCAATTTAAGGGGAGGAATTTGTAGGATGTCGAATAAGTCAAGGCCACAAGCCTGACATTTAGGAACTCTGTTTACTCTATTTTAAGTGTCTTAGTTGATTGAATTGTTCAATTGTTGTTTCCTGTTTTTACTCCTAGTTTATCTGCATTTCAGTTCAGTTGTAAAGGCTATTATAAAACTATTTTCTTTGATCAATAATATCTGCACAAGTTATTGATACATTCTTTGTTCTAGCCTTCATGTTTCTCGGAGAAACTTTCTCCATAAGCATGTCGATTGCAAGTTTAATCGAATGGATTTTTGTTTGTTTGTAATAAATGGGTTATTTAAACGGAATGAAAATTATTATTATTTTTACTAAGAAATACATCAATTATTCCTTATTTGGAGGAATTAATAAAATAAGCTAAAAATAATACACTAATTAAAATAATATGCTAAATATTTTTAAATTAAAAATATAATCTATCTTATAGTAAATTGTCTAAAAACCACTTTAAATCATATCATAATATTTCGTTAATTTTTTTTATTAACCTATTTCAGTAATATTTTCTTGAAAACGTGAAATTTTTCAGAAGAAAACATTTAACGACACTGCAAAAATAGTTATGTAGAAGAAAAATTTTGAAAACTGTACCTAACAATATTTTTACGGAATCAATATAACAATTTTGCATAGACATTATACTTAATAACTGTAACTTTTTCAAATAAGTATATGAAACAACTTTTACTAAAATATGTACAATAACTATGCACAACAACTAATTTCAAAAATAACTTTTCCAAGAAACTGTACTTAATAAAAACGCATCAAGATTAATATAAAAACCACTACTAAATAACTTTTCATAACAAATTTGCAACAAAAACTTTACTAAATAACTATGTATCAGAATATGTAAAATAACTATACGTCTTAACTCTACTGAAAAAATTTGAAACAAACTAAGTGATTTAACTATGCACAATAATTTTACTAATTAAGTATGCATACGAATACTAATTTATAATCATATATTGTTTTTAAAAGGTTTTCATGTCAAGGTGTTGGTCTAAAAGATGTTTAATGATGGTAGATTTGTTTAGAATTATTGTTAGACATATAATTATACATAAAAAAATAAACTAAATTAATATTTAAGTGAAAAAGATAATTATATTAATATTAGACTCTATCTTTAATTTAAAAAGATATGGTCTATAGTTTTAATTTAGATTATTTTTTAGATTTTTTCATAATTATTCTTTATTTTAAAATACACAATCCAATTACTGAAGCATCAAAATAATAAGTTTTACCATCTAACCTAATCAACATCATGTACATTTGTTCACAAAACAAACTTTTATACAAAAAAGAGTGGGTGTATTTGCACACCACTTTCCTTACTACATTCACCCTTGCTCTTAAATTCCATCCATAAAATTTACGCTAGAGACGAAATCTTATATTTTGCAACATCCGAGGAAATATAGATTGCATGATAACCAACCATAAAAGATAATTTTAGATAAACGTTTTTGATATACAATTCATAATAAATCAGTCTAATAGCTCAACATTCGTTAAATTTTTAAAAATTCGCATGAAAAATAACCAAATTATGGTATTAGATAATTACAACTATATCATTTTGTTTCTCCTCTATTAAAAACTATTTTGGATTAACGTTTATGTTAGCCCAAAAATGGTCTCATCTAGTAATAGCAGCCAATACAATACAGGTTGCCTAGAATTACAACTTTTGGTACCAATCAATGAATTTAACAGATTTATAACAAAAAAAAGACATACAAATCCATAAATTATAAAAAAGAATGAAAAGACAAAACTAATGTGTCAAACAAAAAGCGAGAGTAGTAGCTGGAATGGGTTGCGTGAAGGATATTCAACAAGAAACGCGTATCAACATAGGATCTCATTGCAGATCAAGTTCATAGTCATGGGTCCTCATTTATGGACCCAACTCTCCTCTCACTTTTCACTTTTCCATTAATATTTCAATCTAACGTGTCCTTACTACTTACCCCACTCAGTGTTATTGGTCACCCAATCACGTGGCGTTGCCTATTGCTTCTAATCTATAATATATGTTATCCATTACCCATTTTCTATTTTCTATTTTCTTTTTTCATGAGTCGAATCACATCCTTTTGTTCTTCATTTCTTTACACACTTTACGTTGGACTGTGCCAACTCTCATCTTCATCAACGTCTTAAGAGAAAGGCTCTTGGCCAAGACTTTGGCATTATCTATTTCGTTCCTTATTTCTCTAAGTTAACAAATATATTTTCGCTCACCAAATGATACTAATAGTGTCTAAGGAATATTCTTTTCGGAAAATAACAAGGGTTGTGAGAGAAATTCATTTAGTATGAAAATATCAAAATACAATAGACAACATTTCAATGCTTGTCATATATATCAACTTCTACATCCGTTTCGTTAACTAAGGCCTTCTATTGATTATGTAATTTTCCCTTACTTAACATTGTGAAGATTACAAAATATATATACAATCATATTTACAGTTATGGCAATAGACGTTGAAATATATGTATATATGGATATCTAATATGCCCCCTCAAGATGGACGTCCTTCGGTGAGTCCAATCTTGACACATAAAGACTTGTGTTTAACTCGAGATAAAGGTTTGGTAAGGGCATCTGCAAGTTGATCCGCCGAGGTGACATGTGAAACTCGCATTTGACCTGTTTGTAGATGATTTCGAACAAAGTGATAATCCAATGCTAGGTGTTTCATGCGGGAGTGAAATACCGGGTTGGCAGCAAGATAGGTAGCGCCTATGTTGTCGCAGTATATTGTTGGTGTAGTTCCTGACTTAATCCCCAATTCGTGCATAAGATTGGTTATCCATCGAACTTCCGCTGCGGTGTCAGCAATGGACCGGTATTCAGCTTCAGTGGACGAGCGCGCAACACCAGATTGTTTCTTCGAAGACCAAGCAATCGGATGAGATCCATAATAGACAATATAAGCTCCAGTGGAAGTGTAGTCATCTTTGTTGCCGGCCCAATCAGCGTCTGTAAAAGCATGTAAAGACGAAGTGTTAGACTTCCGAAAGAAAATGCCATGTGATAACGTACTTGATAAGTAACGAAGCACTCTTTTGACAGCCGTCCAATGTTCTTCGGTGGGAGAGTGCATGAATTGTGATAGTTTGTTGACGGCGAATGAAATATCCGGACGAGTGAGGGAGAGATATTGAAGACTCCCAACAAGATTCCTAAAAGGTGTTGGATCCTTGAGCACATTTCCAGAGTGAAGGGAGAGACTGATATTAGCATCCATAGGTGTTGACACCGGTTTGCATTGAAGCATGTTGAATCTTTGTAAGAGATCTGCAATATATCGTCTTTGACTTAGTAGAAGACCTGT